>JANHGB010010964.1:0-17015 GCA_026283785.1 Coracopsis vasa
CAGTGCTTAAAACCTACCTGAATTGTAACAGGTAAGTTTAAATTGATACAGTGTTCAACACTTAAATTGGTTCTCTCAAAGTGAAGGTCTTTCAGTATTATTTAGAATACCAACACACAAGCAAACCCTCACTAATATTAATGGGTGCTGGCTGGTTTAGAACTGCCATCACAAATAAAGGCTTCAAGCTTTTGTACTGACTTAAAGGTTTATGAGGATGAAAAACTCCCTAGGACATCATAATCAACTTCCACTGAGGTACTTTCTCAGTGTGAGCTCTGATGTAAGTAGTTATGGCTGTGGTGTGCAGGACAATACCTCGGCTATTTAAAGTGTAGCCATACTGTGGCTGAATGCCCATTTGTTATGATCAAGATGTGCTTCCACCACAGTTTTTCAGACGCTGATCAAAGGAAGGTTGTATACCACAGGGTCAATTTTTCTGGCAGGATCTGGTTTGAGAATAAGGTAACGCAGGACTGGAGCCATTGTAATGAGTTAAAAGCAGTAGCAAATACTTGAATACTGCGGTGTTCTGTTAGTTCTTGTACTCTTCGTTCAATTTTCAGTGTGTTTCGTGTGTTGTTTTTTTTCTCTCTGCATTTGTTCCTCGGAAAATATTTACAGAGAGAGTGAAGAAGCTGTGCAAGGGCCCAGTTTTGCTTAAGCTGGAGATGCACATACCTGTGTTGAGTTGCTAGTTGTCCCTTTGAGGTGAATGATAGAATTAAAAAAAATGGAAAAATTTTGTTCATCTACAGAACACTGCCTCCCTTTCTGCTGGAGGGGAGTGTTCTTTTCCAGGTAGGTCTTAATGCCCTGCGTAGTGTAGATCATAAGGTACTCCTAACCGAATCAGTGGGAATTTACTAGCCCCTGCTGTTACCTTGTTTGCTATTTTTTAATGATGAGATTGAATTGCCTTATTTAATTCTTATCATTAATCTAATTGTTCCTGCTTTGGAAGAGCACTTTCCTTCTATTACACTTTTCAAATACCTGTAAAGTCAAACATAATAATTTTCTAGAATATGCTGCAGGTTGATGCAGGTTGCAGGTAAATGTCATCTAGCTGAGTCACACAATAGCTCAATAGCAAAAAAAGGAGAGTTATCTCCATCATATCAGTCTGGTAGTATGAATTACAGTATCAGATAAAGTGCTTTGCTTTTACTGCTTTCCTTTCACTGGCACCTCCTGCTGATTTTTGCAAAATTGGAGTATTTTGAGTAGGCTGGACTTGGGTGCAGCATGGGCTCTGAGAGCAAGGACTCTTGAAAATGCTGAAACCTGTTTGATCTGTGTGAAGATTAAACTGGTGTGTGTGTTATGCTGTTTTCTTTGGGGAAAGAGGCTGTATTTCCTCTGTCCAAGGTCAGACAGTGGCAGTGGCTAAGGGCTGGTGGAAACAAACCTGGATTCTTAGCACTGTTTCCATATCTGTGAGCTGTGTGACACTCAGACCCTAGACAGTGAGAGTTTCATGCAGAGATTTAATCCTTTATCCTAGAGTTTCAGCTGACTGAAATCTATTGTCCTGTAATTTGCAGACCTCCAGCACCTAAAGAATAGATGTTAGTTCACATATAAGTTGTGACGCTCCCCCTCTTGTATATCCCTTCTCTACTCTACTCTCTTGTATATCCCTTCCACCCTCCACCATTTTTATTCTCTTGAGACCAAGCTTTCGACACTGCCCTTACTGATTTTTATTTTTTCTTTATGTAATGCAGGAAACAGCAATCTCCTTGTTATTCTTGAGCAAACTGAGAGAATTGTGCACAAAAATATAACTGTTAATGAAGTTCTGAGTTGTAATTTATGCCAACACATTGAAGCCTTTGTCTTGCATGATACTGGTCTCTATAAAGAGGTGGCTTGCTTCATGTGCACATACCTGGCATCTAGCATTTGCAAATGTGTAGAGGGAAGGGTATTACTGCTTTGTAAAGGGTGCCCATGCATGGATATTTTAGCTGTTGTGAAGGGTGTGTAGGTCATAACTTGTCTTCTGTGTGTCTGTCTCTTTGCTCTCTTCTGAAGCCTTAAACCCTGCAAAGGGAAACTTAAAACTCTTTGAATAAATATCTTTTAGCTACTAAATTCTGACATCTAGGAACTATTTAACCCTCTTCCTGCTAAACCTTCAGACCAGCTTTCCTCAGTAGCCTCAGGAAAATCTGGGGACCTTTCCCGTTTTACCCAAGTTTGTGTGTGCCACCTTCTTGTTACTTCCATTTCGCTATTCTGTTTTTGCAGCAAGTGGAGCAGAAGGTGTCATTGATGAAGTCTGAAACTCGCTTTCAATTTTGGTACATGGGTGAGATGTTAGGTCTCGTCTGCATGTTAGACACGCCCATGTGCAAGAGGGTAGTGAGGTGGCGACCATGTCTTTGAAGGAGAACTAACTAGTTGATTAATTTAACTACATTGACTATGTGATAGAAAACAAACCCTGCGGTATCCTGTTGCACTGCTGTTAGGTTTAGTAATCCTGCAGAGAATAGGTAAAGCTTGGAAGCTACTGTTCCCTCCACAGAGGATGAAAGGAACTTTGCACACCTCTCACATCCTGTTCTGCCCCTAAATCCATAAAGTGGTGGCTTTCCTCTAGGCCTCTATTTGCTAGAGGCTGATTTCTAAAAGCCATGTTAAAAGTAATTGAGGTGGCTGCAAGGTGGAAAAATCACTCTACAGAAAAATACAGGTCTGTAGTGGTAATACTTCAGGATGCTCAAATGTTAAATCTGTGCTTTCATGTAGTAATGCAGCAAAACTTAAGTGACCTTTATATTAGGTAGGTGATGTGCAATTAGCTCCAGCAGCATGCAGCTTGGCATGGACTGCAGAGCTCTTGCGAAGCTGCTAGTGTGGTTAGTCCACACAGCATGCAGCATTGCTGTGGCTATGCTGGAGGTATTCCTGTGAGGTTAAAGCTAGGTTGGATGCACTCACGTGACTGCCAATGGGTCCTCTGACAATTATTATTTGAAAACCTCCACAACATTCTAACAAAGCAAAATCCTGCTAGCATATTCTTATCCCTCTCTCAAAATCTCCTCAGCTTAGCAGAAGAAAGGCAGCAGATACTAAAATTACATTTATAGAGAAATATTTCATATTTTCCTATGTAACCCAGACCATCTAGTTTACATAATAGATATTTCACAATATGCCTCAGCAATTCACATACAATAATAAGCCTCAACAATTCATTTATATCACTCATTAGGAGCATTTTAGTTTTAGGATTAGTCTTAGTGTTACAATGAGGTTGCCTCTTTTTTAGAATTAGAATTCCTTATGTCAAAAACACTGAATTAACAAAATACCTTATTGTTCACTGTCACTGCTTTCTCGGTACTAAATTATCATCTGACCCTCTGTACACTTTCCAGTCCAACTAATTATCTCAGCCAGCTGTTTTGACTTTTATCCAATAAAACAAATACTATCTTCTGTGTCATGGGCGAACTGCCATTAAGGTCTTGTTTTGCCAAGTCGCAGAGCTTCCACGCAGTTTGCCCTCTTGGGAGCATTGAGCAGAGGCCAAAACCTTCACCTGGCCAACACACTCTCAATAATAGCCAATCCTCAGTGCCTGCTTGGAGGCTTGTCAGAACTTCTCAGTTATGAATGTTAGTCACCCTCAAGCATAAGCATCAGGCAGCTGGCAAAGACTTCTGCAGAGTTGGCTGAACATAGCAACTTAGGAGCCTTTTTTGAGGCAAATATCTGGTCAGTTGCCTGGCTTCCTCTTTGATTTTCACCATAAGCCTAAAGTCCAGTCAGAAATATCACATGATTTCATTATGTTATGTTACATTACTCCACATATTTAAAGGCATAATCAACAGGCTCATCTTTCTGATTTTTTTTCAGATGTAGAGATGCTTCAGTCCAAACCAGACACTCCAGTTGGTGGAGATGAAGTGTCTCTAACTACGAAAGACTCAATGCTCCGCAAGTTTTTAGAAGGTGAGACCTGTTTGGAGAGAGGATCACCATAGCACAGTTAAAGCAATGAAATGGAACTTGAGATTTATCCTTGATCTGTAAAGATAGGAGCTAGTCCACACTTTTTGGTATGGCTTTGCCTTAGTGGGTACAAACAGGGCGAACAGCTTGTGAGGTGATATCACAAATGCAGTTAGTTTCTTACCAAAGAGGAGGAGCGGTTTCTAGTTCCAGTCCTTGCCTACTAGTGAGTGCAAGCATATAGCTGGTATCTATTCAGGAATCTCTGTCTTCTGTTATTATCTTAGCGATGGGAATTAATTCTGGTGTCTGGGTGTGGGTGCAGGCTTCCCTCATGGGCAGATGCTGAGTATAAAGTGCAGCAGCACAAACTAGTGATGAATTTCAATGTAGATGCTTTATTCAAAATTCTATACATTGAAAACAGCAACCTGGGAAGAGGAAAGGAACTGCTGGCTCCCAAACCTGATCTATGCTCTGCCTCTTCAGTGCTTCCTGAGACTTCTTTGACCACAACCAGACCTTAACTCCATGCTATCCGCACCGAACATGATTGGGTTGTCCAAGCCTTTTCCTGACTTGCCAGGTTCTGTGGGATGCAGACTCATGTTTTATGGGTCACCCAGCTGGACTCAGACCTAGATGAAGTCTGGGGCTTATAACAGCTTGTTCTGTTTTCCCTGCCAACACCAGTGCTCTGGCAGTCCCATTGTATTGACTCCATGAGGTGTTACAATATCACTAAAGGGAAGTCAGTCCAGTGGTTACAGTATTTAGTTGTGACTTGGTAACAGAGTAGGGAGTTACTTCAGGGCTTCTTAATTCATTTTGCTACCATGCAAACAGAGGGAAACTAGCTTTTAAATCAGGTATTACAACATTTGCAGTAATTTTAGGAGTGAGAATAGAGTGGAGATGGTGAAGTGGTATAATGGTAGCTGGGTTTGTTAAGTGCAGATGTGCATACCCAGCTTCCTCTGAGACACACTGTTCTGAGATCAAATACCTTGTCAGCTGATGGAGATTGCTCATTTCAGACAAAGGAATAATTCTCTATAGTACTTTGTAGAACATCGTAAGTAACTTTTAGAAACCAGTGCTCTGATTTGTTAATTGTTATAATATGTTAATTAACTGGAATTAATTGAACTAACTGTTCCTCAAATTCTTAAAAGCAGTTACAGGATTTTCCACTATGAGTTTTTTTTCAAAAACAGATGGTACAGGCTTAGTGGCAAACACTTGCATGCTACTAGATGTTAGTGACTTATAAAGTCCTGTCTTGAAGGGCTTTGGCACTTTTAAGTCATTGCAAAACTGAATGTTTTTGCCTGTGAAATGGCCATCTTGATAAGAACGTGGTACACAGTGCATCTGGAAGGATGCAGTGTTCAGTGAAGTGGCAAGGTTTTTTTTCTTACAAACTGTACTCTGTTGTAGGCAGTAGAATGGATGTGCCAGATTCAGAGGAAGGAGCGTACCAGCAGTATGGTGAAGATGTGTACTACTCAGTGGAACAAGATACTTTTCTGCAGGAAATGGCTAGCAGACCTCCAGTTCCTGTTCCAAGACCAGAGACCAGCTCTCCACAGCCAGACAATGAGCTGTACATCTCCAAAAGTGAGTTGGGTACCAGGACCTAAACTGTAGTCTAGTCAACTGTAGAATGGCCTTCACATGCATTCCAGTTGCCAAATCAACACCAAGAAAATCTCAGGTTTTTGAGACCTCTGGATTATTTGGCTCTGGAGCTGGATTACCTTTGGGATCCAATTTCAGATCTGTTTTCATCTGCCTTATCTGAAAATGTGGGGATATTGTATTCTGAGATCTTGGCCTGAGCTTGCGCTAAATGAAAGCAGTAGGATGACACATAACCCCTAAGTGGCATAAACACATCCAACTAAATGGGAAAGATCCTGATATTATAAGGAGACAATCAAGCTAATAAATTAACACATTACTGCTCTGTAATGGTACCACTGATCCAGTAGCATTTGTACAGGACCTGATTCTATACCTCAATACCTCCCTTTGAAGTGGGGTTTAATTGAAGAAAATTGTGCCCCCTAGTTTACTAGGCAGTTTTGGAAATCTTAGTCATATTTTACAAACGTTTTAACAAGAACCACAGTAATGTGTGTGAGAGGAATTTCAGTTACTTCTCCTTCCCCCCATGACAGGATTGTGGGGAAATATTATATTATACTATCCAGATTTCTCTTAAAAGTGGCTGAGCTAAATCTGTTGAGGTCAATAGAAGGGGAGATCTATTGCAATTCCTTATCTTGTTTTCTTCAATGGGCTTAGTAGGGTAACAGAAGCTGTAATGCAGTGTAGAATTATGTTTGCTTCCCATATTTATGCTTGTTATTTCTGTCTTAATGAGATGTGTTTCAGTATTTAAGGAGTGTTTGTTTTACAGTTTTTGCACAGAAAGCAAAAAGACCTGAGAATCTCTACGTCCCTAGAGGAAGAGTTAAGAAAGGTAAGTCAGAAGTTCACTCTGAAAATCTTTCTAGTAATCCTAAAGCAAATATGCTGAGATAACTTCATTTGTATGAAATGTGACAGAACAGTCTTTTTTACAAGGCTCTGGGAATAACAGTCCTATATGAAGGACCCAAGCTTTCTGATATTATGTGATACTGAAAATATTTTATAACTGCAGAATGAAAGGTACCCCTTTATCACATCCTGTACATATGCCATGTCTTGGAGTTTATCCTCTGGCATAATGATCACTGAAGTCCTTTATGTTGTGATTCATATTCAATGTCCCACTTCTGATTGTCTGCATATATCCACTGCCTGTTGATCATTATTTCCTGGGATTTAACCTTTAGTGAACTGCTTGCCATTGATCTCTGCACTTCCAAAACTGTGCCCTAATCTTTCACCTCTTATCCTGTACACCATCAGAGTGCTAGGGTCTGCATCTGAGCTTTTATCTCATGTGTTAGACACTCCTCTTCACGTTGCAAATGAGTTACAAAGAGTAGGATTAGTTTTCACCTCTCTGTTTCTGCAGTTATGCTGCACAGATTACCTAAGAAGAGTCTACCTTGGTGAATGTCAAGGTGAAAGCTCTGTTTTGTGAACTGCTGAGGAGAGAGATATTTTTGCAGTGAGGAAGCAGAGCATTTTAAGGAGAACGTTTTGTGCTGTTCACTTAAATTATGTTTGTAAGAGCAGAGATTATCCCTGGGATGTATTTGCATACAGGGTTAGCTCTCAGCTGGGCAAATAACAAGATGGCATAAAGAGAAAATACTCTTCTGGTTAGGGAGTCATTCAATTTGTAAGTTTTTTTGGTTTTTGGGTTCTTGGGATTTTTTTTAAATCTCTGCTGTACCAAGGGTGCTTGATTTTCTTTGTATTCAATGAGGAGGGCAGATGCCACAACTGCAATAACATTTTTGGTGGCATTCTCTCTTCAGAGACAATAGTCAGGCCCGTAAGGGACCCATCTCAATCAAGCATATATGATCCATTTGCTGGAATGAAAACCCCAGGTCAACGGCAGCTGATAACATTACAAGAGCAAGTGAAAATGGGCATACTCACTGTTGATGAAGCTGTACTTCATTTTAAGGAGTGGCAACTGAACCAGAAAAAAAGATCAGAATCATTTCGGTTCCAGCAGGTACGGGCTTACTCTACTATTTAAGAAATGCATCTGTCTCTCTAGGTATATCGCACAAGCTGTTCAGCGTGGTTACATTTCTTTCCTGGTCGGAGCAGAAAGGCTGCTAACACAGTCTCCCACCTAGCAGAGTTCTGTCCTAACATGGAGGGGTTGTTCTCATGCAGCAGTAAACAGGCAGCTGTTTTACAGATTTGATTGTGTTGTAGTACTATTGTGAGGTTTTGAAGATCTGTGCATTATGAATTGGGCCAAATCCAGTCAGCTAAGTTACCTTTCTAGAAGTCACCTAGCACCTGCCTGCTGGTGGGGGACTTCTGTGGTGCACATTTAGCTTGTCAGTTCTCATCCCTTTCAGATCAGTGAAGATTCAGTGTCCCAGATGGTGCATTGGCTTTGAAGTCCTATATTGTAGATGGTTTGATCTTTCCCTGGGTGTTTGATGGCTCCATGACTATCTGTTCTTTGCATCTGTGCAATGTCTAGCAACAGTCAAAAGTGAAAGCAGAGTGTTTGGGTAGTTTAGCTGAAAGAGGGAATCATGTTGGGAGCAGCAACAAAATGACTGATGAAACTAGCAATCATTGTTTAAAATTTCCATTCTCAAGTTAGAGTGGGGCTCCCTCTTTAAAACCACTGCCTGCTTTGTTTGAAGCTCTTTGTTCATGCTGCAGCAGTCTGCTCTCACACTTGAGGTGCTGGTCTCCAGTGTGTGACACTGTTTTGGGAGCTGTCAGAACAAAGACTTCTCCTGATTCGCTTTGAAGGGTCCTCTCTACCCAGAAACAGTAGAGAAATCCCTTCTTCTGTCAATAAAGAATGCAGTGCTGCTTCAGTGGATGTCTGTAGCAGAGGTGAAGTGTCGTGCTCTGTGCCCCATCCCATTAGCAGCTTTCAAAAGTTCCAGATTTTGCCAGTATGCTGCCATACAATGGTGAAGAGGCTCTGCTCCCAATTACATTTCCAGGTGTCCCCTCTTGCTTTAGAGGGGACATTCTGAATTTTTCCTCACCCTCTGGAATGCATGGCAGTCTCCTCTGAACCCTGCAGTCAGAATTATCTGTTCATTAGTACAGAAAGGACTATGCTTGATCGTGGGTCTTGTTTTTGTGCCAGTGTCCCAGTGGAAACAGAAAATAGAGGAAGTTCTAAACTAAATGTGCTGCTTATCTGCAACTGCCAGTGAGTCTGTGCACTTGACCTAAACACACACAATGAACATCGGAAAAAAACTGGCTTCTGAAAGGCACACGTGCATTTCTGAGGGGAATAAATTAAAACCTGTTGATATGGTTTGGACTTCAGCCAAGTTTAGCAGGCTTTGTTACAGCTGGGTTGAAAAGTTAGCTGAAATACGATATTGGCTAACTTTTCAGAAAGCTGCTCATTCTCCTTTATCCAAAGCCCTGAAAAGAATATCTTGTGATGCTTCTAGGAAAACCTGAAACGGCTACGAGACAGCATAACCAGGAGGCAAATGGAGAAGCAAAAAAAAGACAAAGCTGCAGGTAACAGTCTCTGATTCTGACATTCTCTGGTAATGAAGCCGCTAACAATATTAATATGCTTTTCAGGCAGAAGTGTCTCCATGTGTATTGTAGTTATGTCATATTTTAATATTCACATCCATCTGTCTGTTGGCTAAAATGTAGCACTTTACTATTTAATTTTCCTGACTGGGGAAAGGATGCCCACATCTGTGGAGTAAATCTTGATCCATTCAATGTACATCGCATGTATGATTGCTCTTACTTGATCATGTTTAACTTTATTCTCAGGTGGAAAGCTATCTCTCAGGGACTATACATACCTAGAGCCTTCTGAGCTGTTCATTTTCCCTTCCAGATTTGGAAATTACAGTACCCATTCGACATTCTCATAATACTTTGGGGAAACCAGAATGTGGAATATATGAATACACACCCAGGAAAAACGTTTTCCCACCAAAAAATGAGTTAAAGCGAGGAGACTGGAAAACAGAAAGCACATCCAGCACAACAAGTAAGCAAACCCTGAGTGCCACCCTCTCTACAGGAATGCTGGATGGAAAACACTTCCCCAGCCTGACTCTGGAGTAAGCTCAGGGGACAAGACTTCTGTTACTGAATCCCAGTGCTGACTCACCTCCCCAAACCCTGCATGCATTCTATTGCATGCTGTCTATTCTCAAAACAGTAAAAGCAACTCCAGGTACATCAAGGGGCTTGAGCATCTCTCGCCTGCATCCCTGCAGGAGGAAAACCTGAAAGCTGAGTGAAAAATTCCCTTGAGCCTCCTCAGAGAAAGCATATTACCTGTTTTCAGTTCTTAACAGTATATGGCAGCTGATGTCTTAGAAAAAAAGGACGATACCTTGCCGTAACTCTCAGCAGGCAGTGTGCTCTTCTGGTTTGAAGGGCATAGTTATATTGCAGGCTGGGAACCCATACCTACTGTAGTTTCCTCAACTGTTGTAAATAAAGGACAGCATTTTTCATGTGGGACCTCTTGAGTAACTTACACAGTCTGCACATTTTTATTATCTTTGTTTTTTATTAGGTTTAATCTGCACAAATTAAATCCCTGCATTCTTGCTGTTGGTGTAGACTGCACAATTCTTGTGGAAGGCATTAAGATTGTTTTGGTCCTCTGAAAGGAAAATTTAGTCCCAGTGAGGTTACTACCTTTATGGCTCTTGGCAAGGTAGGGCTGGCACATGTCCAAACTAGGTGCCAGAGGCAGTTGACAGAGCCAGTAACTTGCATATAAGCAGTTGAGAGCAATGTTAATGCGTCTAAGGAGTTCACTATATGCAGCTTGGCTCTCTTTCCCATGGCATTATTTTGAGAATGTACCATAATACAATGTTTAGCACTCTTTAAGTGCTGCTGTTTGAACCAACTGATAATGAGTTACCTCACCAAGGTTAGGGAGGAGGTGCATCTTACGAGAAAACCTCTCTAGCCTCCATTTCAGTGTATAGGTTTCTGAACATTACTGTCCTAGTATTGAACAGCCCTACAGAACATTATGTATTTATCACTGAAACGAGCCATAGCAATGTAAGATATGTTTGTGTGTTGCTGTCCCCTTCAGAGATGGCATGTCTGACTGCAAAAACATTTCATAGTCTGGGTCCACGCAAGTTAAATGGGTTTGCATAAATGGTTGCTGCAGGCTGTTTGAACAAACTTGTCATTTTTAGCTCTGAAGTAGGCTAGGAAACACTCCTGTGATGAGTAAGGATTGTTGTGAGAGGAGGTTGTGAACAGCTATGGGGAACAATAACATCATGAGCAGTCACTTACTGCAGGAATGAATGTGTGACAGTGTTCAGAGCCATCTAACTCCACGCAGTTGTTAAAGACATGGAGGCTGATAATTTAAATATACGTAAATGTTGGGTGTGTAACACTTGTGAAAATATTTACCTGACTTGGCAGCTGATATTGGCATTGTATCCTTTCAGTTAGGTTATGGTTGAGAGTATTTAACCAGAAGCCTGGAACTAGAGAGGGCAGAAATCGGCGAGAAAGAAAGCAAAACTGAATGGTTTGGCCCTGTGGTCAGCATTGTATGAAATGCCATTGTTTGGGTCCTGAACATGTGAAAAATAACAGTGAAAATAAACTAATCTAAACAAGCATTAGATGATGTGTGCAAGAGATTAGAAGGAGTCCTGAGTTAGTGATTTGCAGTTAAATCACCAGGATTTAATAATTGGTTTGGTTTTATCTTGTTTACTCTAGGTAGTGCAAGTAACCGCTCCAGCACTCGGAGCATATTGAGTGTCAGCAGTGGGATGGAAGGTGACAGTGAGGTAGGTTCTTACCTCTGCTATATACTGATTCACTGTTCTTAAGTACATGGCTTTGTTTTCATACAAAAGAAAGGGAGCTCAGGGATGGCATTGCATTTGCAGAAATGGCAAATGTAGCCACTTCTGCTGTGAAGTTAACGAGAATCAAATTTTGCTGGCCTGTAACCTCTTTCCTCATTTTGTAGGACAATGAAGTTGCAGAAACAACTAGAAGCCGCAGCCCAGTTACCCACCAAACAGAAAGGCTGCCTTTCCCAGAAAGGCCTCCCAGAGTGCCTCCTCGAGGTGCAAGCAGGTAAAGCTAAAAAGCAGCTCAGACATGAGTGTTCTGTGCATCAATATGGAAGCCTTGGGCAGAAAGCAAAACAGGAAGCAAATGTGTCTTTCAGCAAGATTTACCAGTCTATTATCTATAAATGCACGCTATTAGAAATTGTAAAATCCTTGTTCCTCAGCTGTAATTCTTGGTGGAATTGGTTTCCTGGTTAGTAACATGCTTATTGCATGAGAGATTTAGTACCTGATCCTCTTGGAACACCTCCTGGAGTGCACAGGGAATTCCTGTTTGACATTCCCTTGGACTTCCTTCGTTTTGACAAAATCTCTCCAAAGCATACTTATTTACATGTATGATTGGCCTCAAAGCAAGAACTGCACTTGTTTTGTAAAAGGTGTTGAGGGTTTTTGCCTTGTTGTGGCCACCACAAACTTTAAGTGACTTACAAACATTCCTTTAGTCCAATCAGTGCAAGTCTATGAAGTGCAGGCCCCAGAGGTTTACCTAAGTACAGATCCTGTTTGAAATTCTCCAGCTGTTAAAATAGTAATTAGTAATGTGTGGGTGCAGTAAGTTCTGAATGTTGGCTTGGGGCTTTGGCAAGAATATAGGTGGAATTTCTCTCTAGTTAGTTTGAAAAAAAAAAAGATTTTGGATCTTTTGATCTCTTCCTATTGCTCTTCATGTAATTTTCAGGAGAAAGCTGTTATAGTATCAAAGTTTTACTCCACCCAAGTATTATAGCATCTCTTTCCAGTAACAGTAGAATTACTACAGCTGAAGAGCAGAAGAAATAACTTGTGCAGGAACAGGGCTTTGGCACCTTGGCATCTGCTCTGTTGCTGAATTGGTGATAGCCTGTTTTTCTTCTTGTATGACTATTGCTTGTAGTGTATTCTTAGTTATGATGTTACTGTGCGCAATGTGTTGTCCTGGAACCCTATTCTATACTTTTTTTTTTAATGCATTTGTACTCTGTCTTTTTTTAGGCCTGTAAGCAGTGAAGTCTTTTATCCTCCACCTGTGCCCCCAAGAGGTCGCTGAGTCTCTCAACATCTGTGGAATATGAGATTTTTCTGGTTTTATATGTGTTTGTACAGATATTTTTGGGTTGTCTTTAAATTATTTATAACTGGAAGCCAAATGTGTTCTTCCCCGTCCTCCCCTTTAAAGCTCTGATGACTTTTCCCATGATTTTCACTTAGACTTCTAGGTCTTCTATAACATTTTTTTTTTAATTTAAATAATTTTAGTGCTTTGGGACTTCAAGAAAAAGCATCATGGTTGGGAAGGAGAACACTGATGTGTGTCTTGGCAGCCCTGCACCAACACAAACTTTCCTTTTGACCAAGAAAGAACACGGGTCCTCTTAGAAACTAAATCCTGATAAGCACTGCTACCAAAGCCCTTGAAACATGCTTGAAAAAGTAAAGAAAATTAGTTGTTCAAAGACTTTGAAGAACACTCATTACAGGAGGAACAGCTGAATGTACTCCTGTTTGGTATAACATTTTGGATACGAACATACTGACCTTTCAGAAGATGTGGAATCTCCCTCCGGCAATCATTAAGCCGTGGGAGGTTGAGAAGTTGTCTTTATTCAAGGTTGTATGCAAAATACGTTAAAAAACCCCACCTTTCACTTTCTCCTTCCCTCCCTGAAGACAACAGACATTGTCAAGGTGTTATTTGTGCTACATTTACCATGAAATTTCCCAAGGGAGCTGGTAAGGGACCTGCTGTATCACAAAACAACTGTACTTAAAGCTTTTTTGGGGAGCGGGTGGGTATGTTGTTATTTGAAACCACATGACTGACCTCTTAAATTAGAGGAAGGAGTTGGCAGCAGTGCTGTGTTTGGCATCTCTTATATGTGTTCATTGTAGAAGCAATATGAAGGCGTTTCACTTCATTCTTTGGAATAATACAGCGAGTCTCCAATTATAAATACACACACCTCACAAATACCAGGCATGTAGTTAGCCTGCTGCTGTGGAAGTGGGCAGCCTTGGAGCTGGACTCTGCTCACTCTACTCTTCCTGTTTAGCAGTGTGAATCTGCAACAGCTATGTCCAGCCTTTTTTCTGCCTGCGGGCTTACAAACGTAACTTCCTGGTTTGGTAGTGTTCCAAATGCAGAAAGCATGTAAAGCAGAAATGAAGTTTGATTTCTTATCTCAAGGGATGCAAGTGATGGAAGTGAGGTTTTTTGGGAATTTTTTGGGTTGTGGTTTGTTTTTGTTTTGGTTTTTTTTTCCTTCCAGGCCTTGCAATCTGCTGTGTGTATCCTGGCCACTGGGGAACCAAGTATAGGGCTCTGTTTGACCACAAGTGATGCAGATGGGAATTCCGCAAGATAAGATTCAGGGTAGAGAATTAAGCATCATACTTGGTTTTCAAACCGTATGCCTTCTTCCAGCCCTGACAGGGACATAGATAAATCTGTATTAGGTGATCCCTTGGGTGCAGGTAGGACATGTAAAGCTTCTGTTTGGTCATGTAAGCTCTCCTTTATCTGTAAGAGAGCAAGAGTTGTAGCTCCTTCCTCTTGCAGGGTGGCAAAGTCAGTGTGTGGAGCTGCAGGAGTGACAGATGGCAACTGTGACTCAGTCAGCACTGAATGAAGGTGGAGAAGCCCCTGCTGTTCTCAGGGGATAGGCATAAGCTAAGTATCATCTACACATCAAACTCATAGGGTATGACTGCAAATGCAGTTCAGATAGCCTCTCCTTTCTATGGTAGAGGGATGCAGGTGTTGTGCTGCAGGCCTATAGTGACAGGTACAGAGATGACCTTTTTTTTCTTTTTTCTAAAGGGCCTTCTGTACCTTCTCTTTTCTAAAGGACCTTCAGTACCTTCTCCAGTAACTCCAGCACTACAGGCTCACTGACTGTTTTTTGTTCACAGTAGCCAGGAGAATGGTGAGGTGGGAGCTGCCTTCCTGTGCTGCTCTTGGAACAGAACAAAGTTCCCAGCAATATTCAGTCAAATTAGAAGCAGGAAAGGAGGTTTTGGTGCTGAAATTAGGAAAATAGTAGCATGGATAAGGGAAGGAAACAGTGATAAAATAAATAAACTAAAAGAGGAAATTCAACAGATTGATTGTCTTCAGCTGTCACATATGCTTTGGTTTGCACACAGCTCCCTGGTTTTGCTCAGATGTTCCCCATCTCCTTAGTGCTGGCTGCAGCTGTGCTGCAGAGCTTGGAGTGGTGATGTGATAAGATGAATTTATCTGCTTCCACATCTGCCAGCACAACATAAGGTAGACCTGTAGGATGTGGGGAAAACTGTAACAAGGCACGAAGGGAAGGGCAAAATATGAAAGTGCATCACACAGAAGATTTCTTTTCAAAGCCACTGGACTAAAGCAGCCCAGGGATCCTTTTAATTTTTAATTTTTGCTAATTTTTAATTCTGCACCCCTCATGTGATAGCCAGATGTCTTCTGTGGGAGGAGTTTATCTGAACTGTATCTGAGCGTTTGCCTTTGCACAATCCTAATAATGTGGCTGTAAACTTGATTTTTATTGCTAGTGCTGCAGTGAGATGGCTTATATCTGAATTACTGAAAAGTAGCTCCTAAGTAGCCTTTCAGTCCCTCTCCTGTTTGCAACTTAGATACTTCTTTAGTCTGACCTGACCAAATGCTGACAAAGTCTGACAAAACCAAATGCTAGTGGGGGTCTGGTTTGGAGGAAAGGTGAGGTAGGACAGGTGGGGCTGAGAAATACTATAAATGCAGTCTGTTCAGCCCCCTTCCACATTGCCTAAGGGTGGGAAATAGAAGATAGAGCTGTACTCTCTGGCATTCCCATCTTTCTTTCTAACTTCTTCTGGATCAGTTGGGAATATCACAGACCAGCCATCACAGATTCTACTACTATCCTATGAAGGAGGAAAAGGAATAGCTCTGAAATGGCTTCACCTGATAAATGCAGGTAAACATTTGGGGTGCAGGCATGACTCTTAAGGTTTATGAAGACCATCAGAGATGCACTTTTTCAACTGCCGAAACGTGTCCCATGTTTGTGTGGTTTCAGTTAGTTGCCTTAAGCCTTTTTTGGCTCAGTGTATGCAGTCCTTGTATCTGTAATTTCCATTTGTACTGGTGAGCATGTGGTGTGTATTGCTTCCACCTAAGCTGAGAAGTGCACTGACGCTGAAGCTCAGAAGAGACTGAAGAAGAAAACTGTGTGTAACCAGACTCTTGATTACGCAAGAATATGCTTGTTGGAGGAGAGTGGGAATGAACTGTGTTTCTGTCGGACATTAGAGGTCAAGGACTGAACAGGTAATAAAATTGCTGGTAAAAAGTAAATGACCTGGCCCCCTGCAAGGGCATCCACCAACCTCTGGTGGCAGCCGGCTGGCCTGAGGAAAGCATTTGCTCTTTGTACAACTGCTTCAGAAAACCCACTGCAGCAGATGGCTCTGGTTGGCTCTGTTGTTGACTGAGAGACTTAAGTACTGAATAAACTGAAGATGCTGAAGCCTCCTCTCTCTGTCTCCCATGGGTAAGCTACTCTGTTTTGGACTGAGACACAACAACTAGAAAGAAACATATGGTGTTATTACAGCTGACTAGGTAATTTTTTGCTTTGGGTTTTTGTTTGTTGTTGTTTTTTCATATAAATGTGTTTTGAATGGGTTTTGACAAGCATCTCTACAGCGACCACGCTTCTATTGAAATAGGCAGGAGAACGTGAATATACTATCTGGAAAATGCTTCATATAAAAACACAGCTTGCTAAAATATATTCAGGGAAGGTAGACTGAACATGTAAGATCACAAAGGGAAAAGCTGTTAGGATGGGTATGGTAGTTAGTGGTTAATGGGTATCTGGTTTTGCATCATTTCTACAAAGCATGGATGGCATATAACAGCACTGTGTCTCCTTTGCTATTTGTTAGTGTGCGCAAAATTTGAGAAGACTGTTTAGCCCCCTTTTAAAAAATACTATGTCCGATAGTCTCTGAAAATTGTTTTTGCATTTGCTCAGTTTAAAAATTGTATCATTGACAGTCACTTAATGCCATGAGCTTTTTGGCTCTGGGCTTTTGCTTGGGATTTTCCCTTTGGCCTTGTAGCCTGAGCTAGTTCAAAGCTCACACACAGTGCTGCAGGCTTTATCCGAGCCGGAGCTGGCTGAGATCTCCCCGTCTGTGCCACCCCGGTACCTGCCCTTGGGCAGCGGGGCTTTCTGCACTGCGGCGTTCCTGGATTTTTCCCGCATGTACAAGTGCTGTAGGAAACGGGACCACTTACTGTTAAAGGCACTTGAAAAGAGTCCGTGTCACGTTCCCCTCAAATAA
>JANHGB010010965.1:0-15449 GCA_026283785.1 Coracopsis vasa
GCTGTTTGTTCGGTCCCCAGCGGGGCTTCATCCTTCCCGGAGGATGCTCTCTGTGTTCAGATGGGCACAGGCATGCTTCTCTGTGCTAGGAAATATCCAGCTGGGCTTCAATACCCCCATCAGCTCCATTTTACCAGCTTTTCAGAACCAGGCTACCTGGAGGATGCATCTCTCATGTTGTTTTACTTTAAGTCAGGTTTTAATTATACTACACTTCCATGTTCCATCCCTGTCCTGCTGGATGTTCTTCAGTCAACTCAGACTGAATGGTCAGTCGTGACTGAAGGCCTTGATCTAATGTGCATTTGCTCACATCCCAAAGGGAAAGCCATGAAGGGAGGCTTCTCTCAGCTCTGTATGGATGACAGCAGCAGCTTTCTACCTTGTCTACTAGACCCCTATCCTTACATAGCAGCCCTGACATCTCATGGACATGTTTATTTTCCTTCTTTCAGTTCATTAACATCTAGAAACCAACAATCAGACTGGCTCAGGTCTTCCTGTGGCCATGGAAATCAGCGTGTAGCTTCCTACCAACGCTTCTTGTGGAGGGACACCTGAACATGGAGCTGCCGGCTTAAAGCCCTGCAGAAGGGAGCTCTGGTCTCAGGCTCTGCTGCACACTACAGCCCTGGGGTCCCAGCCTGTTCTTGCAGAGGTTGTTGCTTGTCCCTCATCTCCCTTCTCTCCTAGCTCCTGGAGCTGAAACACAGTTCTTGTCCTGTTTTATCAAAATGAACTGGGTAACAGAAGCAAAAATCCACCCCTGTCCACCTTTGTGCTCACTGGATTTAGGTGCTTCCCACAGGGAAGGGCAGGATTGTGTAGTTATTCTCCTTACCGCTTCCATGTTGTTACTGGAGTCATAGGAGCTGGGAGACCAACTCCAAGAAGAGTCCTTCAACAGGAGTACCAGTGCTGCAACCCCAGGTCAGGACTGTTTCTTCCACCAGGCTCTTGAGAAAGAGCTGATGCTTGTACCAGGATCTTCGGTAGCTGAGCTGCCCCAGGCAGTAGCGACCTGCTTTTTGCTACACCTCTGAGGACAGTCCTCTGCTGCCTTTGAGCTGGAAGAGCAGAAGCACTCAGGGCTTTTACTGACATCCCCCTTTATTTGTTAACAAAGTGATGTTCTTCACCCCTCTGAGAGCCTCAGTCCGTTAGTTTTAGCAGTAAATGTTAACCTGGATATCTTTCTGCTGTTTCCTGTGCTTCTCAGGCTGCAGAAGCCTTGCCTGTCCCAAGTAGGTGAGCGAGCACTCAGAAGAAGCTGTTTTAGAAACCACCCTTCAAGTGTTTTGTGTCCATGGAAGATCAGTCTAAAAGCAGGCTCTGAGTGCAGTGACTCCCATGTAAACCAGTGTGAGACCCCATCAGAACCATGCCAGGGGAAGAGGTTGCTGCTGAATGAGCGGTCTGTGGTCCTGTGGGCTCAACTCCTGCTTTTGCTCACTGCTATGATGCTGCAGAGACATTTGGGAGCAGTCTTGCATTTTCAGGGTCACCCTTTGGTAAGGCAATTCATGGTCCTCCCATAGCAGCCAGTGCTGTTTAATGCTGTTTGAAGTCCAGACAAGCACTTGGGAGTGGTAAAAATAATCATTCCCATTCATCATCCTTTCCTTATGGCTGTATGGTCCAGCAATAGTCTGCAGCTACACTCATGGCAGCAAGGTATAGACATCACAGTGCAGAACACAGTAATTCCTCTTCATGTCCCCTCTTTGGCTGCTGTCGGTCACCTGCAGCCCCCTTTAAGCCCCATGGGCACTCGGTACTCTCAGCAAGACTTACTCATCCCCTAGGGCCTGCTACATAGGATATTCCCTTCCAGAATTCATAAGGACATTCAGGTAATTCACAGAAAGCCATTGAAAGCTCTGAACCCCTCAGAAGGGAGTTGAACCCTGAGCAACAGCCCAGACTGCAGAGTGGTGCCTTTGTAAAGACGTGACCTCTGCTCCTTGACCACATCCCTCCTAATGCCCATACACAGACTGACACACAGAGAATTACTAAAACCAGTCAAATCTGAGCAACCTGCTCTAGTGGAAGGTGTCCCTGCCCATGGCAGGGGGTTGGAACTGGATGAGCTTTAAGGTCCCTTCAACCTAAGCCGTTCTATGCTTCTATGAAATCTGCAATGTAAGCTGCAAGGTGAGAGCTACAGTGGCTTCAGAAACAAGAAACATTCTCCCACCTTACACTGCAGATCACCAGGATGTACATGGAGACAAGTTCACGTTATCATCCTGATGCTGTTTTCCCCTGCATGAAGGTTGAATTTGTCTTAGGAAATGCTCATTAAAAAGTAATTAGGCAGGAAGGAATTAGCTCCATTAGTTATAACAAGTTCCCCTAAAATATCAAAGTTCCTTGTTTATAAAACTATGGAAGATGAAGAAATGCACTTTTGCCCTATGTCCCCAGCTGTAATATTCCAGCCATTCCTTCCCCTATTTTCCTACCCATTATTTTTCCATTAGGATGTGCTCTGGCACTTTCTGTACCACCACCTCCAGCAACTGATTCTGAGTCCTCGTTACTTGGGTTTGCCTTTCAGGGCACCGTTGGCCTCTGGCATTGTAATGCTATATTCCATGTCTGGAGCAGTCTTGGAAAACGTGGCTATGGAAACCATGTCTTCTCCAATGTCCACTTGAGACCTGTTTCTGCAGATGAGCAGCTTCTTCAGGGCCCGTTGGAAGTCCCGGTTCAGGAAAGCATAAAGCATGGGGTTGATGGTGGAGTTGCAATACCCCAACCAAGTGATGATCTTGAATGCATCAACCAAGACCGTGCTGGTGGAGTCAGTGCCTCTTGCTGCGAGCCAGACGTTGAGGACAAAGTAGGGCAGCCAGCAGAGCACAAAGACTGAAATGATGATGCTGATGGTCCGTGTGGCCTTGTTCTCCAGCTGCAGGTGGTTCTGCCGCTTGCTGTTGGGGTGGTAATGGATCTCTAGGGTCTGAGACACGATCCGAGTGGCCTTGAGCCGCGAAGCGCGGTAGATGAAGAAGTACATGCTGCACATGACCATGAAGGGGACAAAAAAGGCCAGAGCAGAAGCCACGATGGCAAAAATCCAGTTGGTGACAAAGATGCATTCTCTGCCTGCATCAAAGTCCACCCCGGGGATCTCGTTCCAGCCTTGCATGACAGGAAGGAAGGAAATGAGGGAGGAGTATACCCAGACCGTGCAGGTCATTGCGATGCATCTGTGCAAGGAAAGAGACAGGGAGGGGAGAGAGGGTATGAGCCATTTTGAGTTGAGAACACGCAGTACGAGTCAATCCCCATGGTAACCCATGTGGGATATCACTGCTCTGTGGTACCACAGGGCCTGGAGAAGGGAAAAAGATGGGGTACAACAGGTCCAGACATGAATATCTGTAACAATGGGGTAACTGGGTCTGTGCTTTACAGAACTGGGGTCAGTGTAAGGGATGGATGAAGAAAACGAGGAGAAAAGGTTTCACAGAGGATTTCTGTTTATATTTAAAACAACTGCATGTAGATGTTCCTGTTTGGTTTCAGTTTGGGTTTCTAGCCATTATCCTCTGAGCAGCAATAGGGTGGAACTGATGGGTACCAGATCCTCAGGACCACTGCAGCGCTTGCTCTGCAACACAGCATGGTGTGCAGCCCCCTCCTCATCTTAGGGACCTATGCTCCCACATAGCATTGCAGCAAGAGTTACAGTGGGAAAAACTTCCCCAGAACAGCCTGAACGCACCTGATAAAGCACTTCAGATCCAGTGTCCTTCCTTAGACAACTTTCCCCTTCTTCAGTCCTCATTTCAATGTTTCACATAAAACCTCAACAGGAGCTTAGAAAAACTCATCCTGTTTTCTCTGCATTCCCCCCTGTGAATCCCAGACTGGTTTGTGTTGAAAGGGACCTTAAAGCTCATCCAGTCCCAACCTCGAGCCATGGGCAGGGACACCTTCCACCTGAGCAGGCTGCTCCAAGCCCCATCCAGCCTGGCCTTGAGCACTGCCAGGGATGGGGAAGCATTGTCATGTCTCAGGATTTACTTTGCACACTATGATTCCTGCAGTCTCTTTACTCCAGCTCCCTCTTGTTTGCATGGTGTCAGGTTTTCCCACCTTGTTTCCAAGTTCTCTATCTCACCCTTTCTCCAGTCAAACCTCAAAATCCTGCCTGAGATATATGACTTCAGAAAGCATCATGAGTTGAAGAGGCGGAAGACTGCTGCTACATGCATTCTTCTGGGTGTCATTTCCCCTAGTCCCATTAAATGCCTGCAAGTTGTAGGTACAAGTCAGGCCACATCACTTGTTTCTACCCCATTTTGCAGCCCATCTTTAGCTCAAAATAGTCCATTCCCACAAGCACCACCAAAGCAGCTCAGCTGCATTCCCCTTTTCTTCTGCACCCCATTAAGATCTTCTGCAAAGCTTTAAGTAGTGTAAAGATCCTTTTGCCACATCACTCTGCTTTTGGGCGGCAGCTCTTAATAGTTCATTTGGTATTGAGTCAATATAGGCCAATGAATGCTCCATCCCTGGCGGTGTTCAAGGCCAGGTTGGACAGAGCCTTGGGTGACATGGTTTGGTGTGAGGTGTCCCTGCCCATGGCAGGGGGGTTGGAACTGCATGATCTTAAGGTCCTTTCCAATCCTAACTATTCTATGATTCTATGATGATAAATGGTCAGTTTTAGCAGCACAGGTGGTTACCAGTGGCACCTGAGTGATAATTTCTGTCTCGAGAAGTGTCTGAGGTGCAAATTTTTAGAGGCTGGAATGGTAGAGCCAGGATGCTTCATTCCAAGCTTGCCGTAGGGTTTTACTGCTCTCCAGCTGCTGGGCACTGCTCAAGACAAAGCCCTGGGCTGCCTGCGGTTGTGATCTGGCCACTGTTGCCACTCTTGTGACAAAAAGCATCAAAAAATAAATAAGCTTTTCCACACTTTACAATAATTATTCAAATACAAATAAAGGAATTGAAAAAGCATCAAACTGACAAATGTCTTACAGTGCTGTTATGGATCCTGTGGTAGCTGCTGTCCTGCTAGAATCTACCTGGGAGATACATTTCTATATGTTTTGCCCACCTATTGTAGGCTTGAACATTTTCACCAAAGATCAGACTGAAAAAACAGGTACTTTCTGTGGAGTAAATCTGCACTGCTCAGCCTGGCAAAGGAATTGAAACTGGTATTTTGCAACTGGCCCAGCTCCACTACTCTGCTCTGCCAGTACGGAACTGACCGAAGGCTGGAGGACCACTGTGCTCATATTAATTAACCAGCTAGGATAAATAAACAGAAACTTTTTGCTTATATAAGATTACCAAATTAAATCATTGCTGGCCTTTATGCTACTGTTTGCAGAAAGTACACCGGGGCTTCGTTACTCTTCTGTTATTTCTTAGGATTGATTCAGATTAATCAGAAAGCTCCTGAAACCTTTACATAATATTAGAGAGATTATGTCAGTTTATCAGCATCTTTAGCCCCAGGTTTTTGACTGCATAACAAGTATATATCCTTTCCCTTTCCCCTCTGAGAACTGCACTTTTAGTGAATTAAATACGCAGAGATGGAAAAGCTCAGAAAAGTAGAGATGTATTAGGGGAAAAAAGAAAACAAAGATGAGTACCTGAGAAGTGATCTCAGAAGCACATAACTCCCCTTTGGTCCCTGGTTAAAGACTAGGCAGCCTTGGTGAAAACACATCTGGCTTGAAAGAGGAACCTGCACACTAGGAAAAATCTGTTGTAAAAAAAGAACGGAGATGTTGCAACACGCTTTTGGAGGAAAAAATGTGTGGGTTAGATACAAAGAAACAAGTGTTCCCCCAACACTGATATTTTTGCTCATCTTTTGATACCATATACGGTGTGATATATTTGGCATATCTCTAATCTCACAACTGCTGTGGGTTCACAAACCCTATAGAAATATATCCTACTAAGGTCTGAAGAGCTTTTCCATAAAATAAGTATCTTTCCTTCCTAGTTGTTTTCTTCGTATATGTCTTCTTTAAAGGTTTATGTTTCACTAAAGCTTTCTCCTTCAAAAACCAGGCATTGAGAAAACAGCTCTGCCAAGAAATCCTAATCAAGGTTTAGAAGGGCCTGTTGCTATGGAAATAGCTGTGGCGTCGTGTGTTCAATATGACTTCTGCTGTGTTAAAAAGCAGGCTGAAAAAACCAGAAAACTCTAGCCTGAGTAAAATAAATCATCAGAGTAAACCAATTGAATTAATTATATCAATGATACATTAATGGTGGAAGTTTAGCCTTTATTAGTTATGCTTTCATTGGCTCTTTTCATCTGCAGGCAGAGGGACTGCCTTCCTCTCAGGCAGGGGGATTGCAACAGAGAACTACTTGTACCCAGGCACCCAAAATGAGTTCACCGTCTCCAAGACACAGTAGCCTGTATTTCCAACCCGCCCATCCGACAAGCTGCCTACACCAGTTTGGTCTTTTCAGCTCCCCCACCTCCCATCCATTCACTTAATTTTGGTCTTCTAATATTCAATTGCTGTGCTGCTTAAATTGAGGCAAAAGCATTATGCTGTACTGCAAAAATTGACCAAAGCTTCAGGAGTAACATGGTCTAATCCTAAGTCTATTGCAACATCAATTCTTGACACTATAGGAGCCATCCATTTGTTTAGTTTGATCCCTAGTTAAAAGATTACTGAAGCTGAAGATATAAATCACCATTTGTACCTGGAGAGTTAACAGCCTTGGAGGTGAATCAGGGTGATTAGCATCTCTCTCTGGTCTTGGCTCAGGATGTTTTCCATTCCACATAGATCACACCAGTGGAGTCAACTTGAAGATGAAAGCTCAGGCTGGGGAACAAGAGCTGGGTGGTTCCTGCCAAGCAAGATGAGTAGCTGCACATACATTTTAGGCCTGATCATGGACATATGGAGATAGTGGCTTTACAGCTCTTCAGTATGTTAGGCAGAACTCTCCTGTGAGCTCAAACTCAACTGTATGTACAATGTGCAAACATTACTTCTCTGGGTACCCTGCACCTGAATATCTGGTTTTAGATATGAGCAATCATCTGACTGCTTCAAAACCTTCCTACAGAACTATATATTTTAGAGAAGGATATGGCATTTGATGTACAACATGGAAAAGCCTGCCTTATACAGGATGCTGAAACCTAGTGTTAGCAGATGGATCTTGAAAGTCTGATCTGTGTGCTATGAATCCATGCCTTAACACCAAGTTGATCCAGTGCAACTCCTTGTAAGCCATCTTGTGCCAGTGATGACTGCAGTGAAATGGCAATTTTAAAATTAGAAAAACAACAAAAATAAGTTAAAAAGTAGAACAAAATTGCCTGGTTATCTCAACTGAAATTCTGGACCTTTTAATTTAACCTGATATGGCCTCAGAAGGAAAACAGAAACAGGAAGAGTTAAGTCCAATGTTGGTAGAAGGACATGCTCTAAAAGCCTGATTATCCAGACAGAACAGATAAATCTGTTACTCTTTCTCTAAATATCAACACTGCATAATTAGCAGCTGCTAAAATAATAGAAGCCAATTGAAGAAAAACATGGTATGCTCTATATTCATTTATTAAATACCTTATGTTTCCAAACAGAGCTTTCCATATTTGCTGCAAAACTGTGTAGCTTCATGCTCTACACAACTGAGCAAAGATGACAGCACTGAAATGAGCTATTACTATTTCCATCAGGAAGATACGGGGAACTAGTCTGTGTCTTTGAGGCGAAAATATATATTCATCAAATGGAAAAGCTTTAAAAAGCAGCACTATCTAAGATATCAGCATCCCGTCTCCCTTGGAGACAGCTAAACCCCACATTTATCTAAATTATCTTGGTAATATGACAGAGTGATTGCTCACTAATGGTCAGTAACAGTTTTCTCTGTCATTTTCCTAGTCATTACCTCCTCAGAATGAACTCCAGAATAAACTGCTGATGCATCGTGACTAGAATATAAAGCACACTGTTGCAACAGAGACCATTTCTATTAAACTCACGAACCCGTACATTGGACTTCTGACATTTTTATTTATGAAAAATAATACCCCTCTATTACAAACCTTGATGAGCTTGGAGATATTTTATGCTTAAAACAGAAATAAAGAAATATTTATTTTGCACAGCTGTCCTCTATTTTCTTCCTTTTCTCCCCACAGCAACTCATACACAGCAGCCACATTCTCTGCAAAATGAAGAGCACTGCTCAAAGAAGGTGAGTTTCGTCGATCCTGTATTTCATGGCCCATTCAACTGCGTATTTAAATTTGGATATTTAAGTCTATTTGCCCTTTTTCAGGAGCTGGGGAGAATCACTGATTACACAGTCTGCCTGAATCTCATTTCCCCCGCTGAGTCTCAGAAAAGCCCTCACAGAACACTTGTGCATGTGGCAGCTGCTTATTGACTCCTTCTCCTCTCAAAGAGTGAAAATTTTCAGTTCTGAGATTCATTGTCTTTATTTCAAATTAAATGAAGCTGATCTGTTGAACTTCAAGGATGGAGGCAAAAAAGAACTCGAGCAGAAGTAGTAAAGGAGCCAAAGTACTGCCATGTGAAACTGGGTGGTTTTGAATACAGCATCAGCCCAGAAAAACAGCACTGGTGTGACCATAAAGGAGGATCGTATCTTCCGCAGTGTCACACCAAAGAGATGCACACTGATCCTTCAGGGAGCCCTAAAAGCTGAAAGGTTAAGGAAGTGCTGTGGAGCTTCTACGCTGCATTGTCTGACCTTTTTTTCTACAAGAAGGGATCTTACCCGTTTGCTGTGCAAATGGGCATTGACAACATGGGCAGCCACAGAGTGACAGAGGTGCTTCATTTGAGCTGTCAAATGCTCTCCCAACCTTGAAAAAAACACATGCACATATAAGCTATACATACAAAAAGCTATCAATACTTCTTTGGGTTTTTTTTCTCAAACCTTTGTTGTAATTAGGAGGAAGGAGAGAATCATCTGAAAAGTCTGATATTTCTAAACCATTAGGGCACAAAACCTCAAAGGGTTAGACCAAATTCCTTTCTCTTGAAACAGGCCACTAAGCCACATAATTTTGCGTGTTTTACAGAAAATCCCTGGTATCTTTGGTAGCCTAGCTTGACCATGAATTTCAGGTCAGGACCACGGAGTTCATGACCACGGAGGTCAGGTCAGGTCCTCAATTCAGCTAATCCAGAGTTGCACAGCTTACAAAATTAAAACAGGTCATAGGTTATGAAGAACCTCATGAGGGGCCTTTCATAGCTGACCCCCAAGAATAACCAGTGGTTATTTATATGCATTCAAGTGTTTCCAGAAAGTGCCATTCGGCAGCATCAGGAGCTCTCCTACCCCTAGAGCGCCAGAGCAGAACCTGCGGGGAGGAGCAGCCCCAAGCTGGGTTTCTGAGCTGAGCCACATCCCAGGGCTACGTAATGCTCCCAAGCCAAGGTTTTGGCTTGCTTGTGGCAGTGGATAATACAAAAAGCTTGTTGCCAGCAGCTGTCAGGCACAATTTTCCAAGCAATACAGACGTATTCTTTCTCTTTTAAAGGGAGAGAAAAAGGCATGGAGCTGAAGCCTGACCATGATTAGACTTTTTGAGTCCAGGCTGCCTCACTCCTGTTGCCTTTCCCAAACACAATGTTGAAGATTTGCATATTTCTGTGTATATCCAAAGAGTAGATCTTGGCAGGCAATGTATTTACCTGAGAGGACAATGAAGGACTGGCATAGAAAGGAAACATTTTTCCTTGCCAAAGTGTTGGTGCATCACTGCTTGTCGTGTCTATTCAAGTTCTGTTTTCTTGTTTTCAAAAAGTCATCTACCATCTGAACGTGATCAGTTTCCTTGAGGGCTAAGAAACAAAACAGTGCAGATGCTCCAAATGCTGAATGGGCCATGAGGCTAGGGCTGAGAAGTCAGCCTGAACTACACGAGTCCTGTCCCCATGGGGTGAGACAGTCAGGCTTTCAGCATATATAGTAAGAATTCTCACTACATCCGCAGATTAGCATGGACTGTTATCTAATATTCTGAAACTAGATGAATTTCTAGATTTTCTAGATGCAGGGTAAGAAACACAACAAGAACCTGAAAGTGTAAGGCCCAACAGGCTGAGCTGGACAAAAGCTCAGATTAGCTCATTATCGTATCTCCAGTGCCCAGCATTGTATGGGTATCCACATTTGGCATTTTGTGGCATCAACTGAGTGCCACTGTTTGATTATGCATTCTGTGTCAAATTGCTCCATTTTTGAGACTTGCTGGAAATGTCATTTAATGCCCTTTAGCTGCTGCACGTGAGAAACAGCCACTAATTTTTCACCTTCCCTATACTTCTTTAACTTCTCTCTCCCATATCAAGGTTTTTAAGCTGATCTTATATGAAATGTATTCCCCTAGAAAAGATTTGAATGTTAAATGACTGATTTGAAAATCAAGTAATGTAATGAAATGTTTTTAAATAAAGCTAATATGCCTAAGAAGAATAAATATTTGAAGACGTAGATCAGTTCAAATAACACTGAGATGCATAAGATTATTTTCATTGTTTAGTGCTCTGCTCTTGGAACAAATCCAAACACTCAAAGCTTTGAAAATAGGTATATTGCAATAAAGAAGCAGTAAAAACATCAGCAGGAATGACCTAAGTATGTGTGGGAGAGGTGAGAAGAGGCAGGAGGAAAGGGAGGAGTTTAAGCTAGCACAGAAAATGCTCTCCCCAAAATCATTTGAATGTATAAGAAATTAATCTATTCTGTATATTTCCCATTATAATGAGTTATTTTTTGCCTCAGGCTGCCAATCAATTCTGCTGACAAAGACTCCAAGCCTTCAAATGTCTTGCGTTAACGCTCTTACACGAACTAAAAATTTGCACTTAAATGTAACAGTGTTAGGAAGAGATATTGTAAAACGTTGCTAAATTTATTGACTAGAAAAGTGGAAGTGGGTAATTTATAAGAAAATAATTTAATTCTCCAAGGTGATTTAGTCTCTCTGCCTTTTATCACTGTGCCTAAGACCTTAGCAGGCTATGTAAGCAAAACAACTCTTCAAAACGTGCAGTAGATCCACAGACAGATATTTTGACCCTTAAGGAGATTTTAATCCATATTTGCACAATCCTGAACCCAAGCTTCACAGTGGCCTTGCTTGAGGAGCAAAATGAGGTAAACAAAATAGTACTACAGAGAAACACCATTATCCCAACTTGGCAAAAGGAGAAGTTAAGTAAGAAGCCAGCCACATGCCTTGGGTATGCCCCATTGGTGTGAGACCAGGGTGCCAAAGCGGATTATTACTAACAAGCCAGAGGCTGCAGGTACCTCAGGACATCCCCTTTGGAAGTGAGAGCACAGAGTAATCACTGCTGATTACATGCAGGATGCTTCCCTTACCAGACTGGCCTCTGAAGTGGACAAAAGATACCTTCATTTTCAGCATTATGCATATGGTTGTATTTGCAGGGATATGGTTGTATTTGCAGGGAAACTGAATTTTAGGAAAAAAGGCTTTGGTATGTTGAAAATGAATGAGAGGCCTTTTTGACCTTAAATGACGTGCACAATTCTCTAATCCTCTCAGAAGCACCCTTGTCACACAAAACAAATAATTTAGAACTCCAGGCCACTCTAAAATCATGCAGGATATGATTAGCATTAAACCAAAAAGCATTTTAATCCTGCTGCAAGATTAAAAGGGTGCTGAAAACCAAAGTGGTGTTCTTGTTTCCCTCTGAATGAAATATCCCATTTGATAACGACAGGAAGCTCTAGAGAAGAAATACCTGCACACTGAGGTGAACGAGAGTGTGGCTGGAGGGCTTTTCAGCTTTTAAACATCCAGCTATTGACTTCAGGGAGGTTTCTCCAAATCTGTATTGGTGCTGCTGAGAGCAGACCCTGGTCTCAAGCCCTCAGACCTTGCTCAGTTCACACATGGCTTATCTGTAGCTCCCTAATAGAGACACTTACAAATAAGTGGCTCAGTTTAGTAAAAGCCACTTTATAAGCTGCCTGCTACAATGCAAAGCTTCCTTCTTTGGTTAAAAGGTACTGATTTAAAGGAAGACAGCAGTGGCAGGGCTTCCTGTCTCTAAATGAAAATGCATTGTTTTATGAGAACAAAGAAGCCAATAAAAATCTACAGGTTGAGTCAAAAGTACTTTAGTGCTGCTGAAAAATATGATTTTAGATATCTGTAAATTATTAACTACATTCTGGACCTAGAGACATAAATTGAGCACTTTTAAAAGTCCCTCCATACTTATAAACTGTGAACACAGGGCTGAAATTATCCTATTTAATCATACAACTGGCTGACCATCATCAGCCTGGGCTACCTCTTGAAGAAATGGGATCAAAAATGCTCTGAAGGTGACTATGTCTTTAGACAGGTCTGAGATCCTAGGTGATCAGGCTTCTAATTTCTGCAACACAGGAAAGTACCTGAAGTTCCTAAATCCACTCCATAGGATGAAAATACTAGGAGGTATAACTGCCATCTTGCCATTCTTTTATTATTTTGTCTGTTTAATTGGGGTTTTGACCAAGACTGGACAGAGATTTTCCCTTAGTATTATTTGTGTTCAGTATCTATAATACACACAACTATAAGAAAAAAAAATCCAGAATGTTGTGCTAAGATGGAGTACCTATGTTTATTCTCCCATCCATTTTCCATAGTTCATGGCAGATTTCCATTCCAGCTAATGGAAATTGATGGAAGATGATGGAATTGATGGAAGATGATAATTCAACATCTTACAAAAGAGGAGACAGAAAAACCAAAGGGAAACTTGCAGATTCAGTATTCTTATTACAGTATAATAATAGCAGACCATATATTTTCTTTTTAAGACATTTCATAAACATGTTGCCTGCTTTGGATTCTTGGATTTAAGAAAAAAATCTTAACCAGCACTTGATAGGAAATGTGCTGCGAGAGAAGCGCTGATGCTATGGTAACAGAGCTGCCTGTGTAAGCCACACTGATGCAAGAGCTGTGAAATGCTGGCTTTTCTCCCATCGAGTTCAATGGGAAAAGCCTCCGTGATTTCAAGTGTTGTGAAATCTCTCCATTTGTTTCTGTGTCAGTGCAGCATAGTCTTTCTCTAGATAATTTCCCTTGAAGGTAAAATTTTTAAGGCAGCATGCATACAAATGACATATGTTAAATTGACTTCTTTGAAAAGACCTGCTTTATTCAGGGTAGAGCATCCAGATACCTACCTCTGATTCAGCTGCATCTTTGTTTTACTCATGGTCCTATTACCCTTCTTTACACATAGTCCATGAAAGATCTGAAAAAGTCATGCCATCTTGCCCTGTGTTTACCAAGTGGCCAGTGGCCTCCAAGGGCATTTTCAAGAACTGATTTCAGGCACCATAATAGGTGTGTACAGGCAGACAGAAATTCCTTCATATTAAGTAAGCTTCAATGATCACTAGTCATTTCTGAAAATGTAAGCTGCTGACTGGGTGCATGGAAGTGCTTGGGGGATCAGGGTCTGGCGGTAACTGAAAACAGAAAACTTCTGAACAGCCCCCAAATCCTTCAGAAGTTTGCCTGACTTGAACTATAAATCTCCTCAATTATTTATCAATCTGCATTTACACTCAGACTCTGAGATAGTTTTACTGAAAGAAAGAAAGAAAGAAAGAAACTGAAGTTGCTAATTTTAAATTGATTGCAAATGCAGAAGCACTTATGCCTAATGTCATAACTCAACCAATGGGTGTTGACAGAGAAGGGGAAACGTATCTGGTGTCTCTAGCTCAGTATTTCTAAAGTAAGTGTGAGGTAAATGTAGACTTTAGGAGGTTAATTTGGGTGCAGCGTCCCCAGGATTTTAGGGGAGGGATTTCTGGCTCTTCCTAGCTTCTGTATACCTATGGAGAAAGCTGCTATAGGTAGAGACCCAGTCCACTCATGTGGGAACCTTGCTATCTGAACCAACTAGCTGGGGAGGTCTGAAGCAACACAGGGGTCCTCCAGTCCATTGCAGGGTGGGGATTGCCGCTTCCATCAACATAAATAACCATAGGAGTATGGTAGGTGCCATCACCTCCCATGGGTTTGGTCTGCCTGGACCTCTTGTGAGGGCTGTGCACTAGTTAGGGCACTTCTCCAGGGCTGCAGGACTTGCTCAGCTTGAGCGGGATCAAACCTTGTCTCCCACATTTAGGAGAGTGTTGAACCCACCAGAACAGGGGATTCTCAGATGAAACAAATATTCTTTTGAGTGTGATTCCCTGCATAGTAACCCACAAGACATGTAGCCCAATGAAGTCCACAGAGGACACCTGACTGAGGACGTCCATTGCCTGAGGCAGGCAGCTGGGGCCCTGTTCCCAGCCTGCTTGCTTTTCATTCACTCACAGTCCCACAGAGTCTGTGAAGGTGGGACCAGCAGCCCACCAGAGGTGAACAGGGGAAAAAGCGTAACTTCATTGTTGCTTTAAGACACCTTGTTAAAGAGAAACTTACAGTATCATGATTTTAAATTGCTCTAGAGCAAGCCTTCTTTCATCTTTTGCCAGACAAGATAATGATTGCGGTGCTCATTTTTCCCCTTTAAAAGAAGAAGCCAAGTGGAGACTGTGCAAATAACACTATGGCCCTTAAAAGAATGAAGACATAAATACGGAACAGATGTAGCAGCACTTCAGTAAAGATCTCAAAGCACATGAAACCCAGCCCCAGCATAATATTTGAGGCAGTAAAGAAACAAGATTAATTTCTTTTTGTTTGCAAATTGATCCTTGGAAAGTTTTGACTAGGTGCTCGTACAGCAGTGGTCCTCCGGGTATCATGGCAGCATTTTCCTCAGAAATGGAACAGTTTGATAGCAAGCTGTTTACACATTCAATATGTAACACAGCAAGTGTCAGTGCAAAGATGCAAGACAATAACAGAATGCTGTTTGTGCAACTTCCTTCAAGGGTTTTTGCATGTTACTAGAGAACAAAATTTGGGGTCCAAGACCTTCAGCGGACTTTTCATTTACTAAATGTTAAGCAAGTGCAAAGAGTATAGCAAGAAGTGGGTCTATGTCAAGATAGGAATGTTATAGGGTGTCTTGAAGATATTTGTACTGACTTTCAGCCCTGCTAGGTTTATGGCTAGGTGCTACCCTCACTGTCTTCAGACTCCCTCTTCTACCTGCCTCATTTCCTCCTGCAGCGCTCAAGCAGCCATCTCTCACCTGCCTCTCAGGAGTGAGAAGCCTAGAGCAGGCATTGTGGGGAGGACTACTGGGCTACTTCAGAAAGTCTCTTAGACAGGGATCCGCTGAGAGCAAGCTCTCATCATCCAACAGTGTGACTGATGTACTGATCTAAAAATAAACCCATGCAATCTGTGAGTTGTGACAGTCCATTGCACCCTCCACCTTGCCTTTGCTTGCTGTGTCCTCACAAGATAGGGAGCAGCACAGCTTCAGACGATCACC
>JANHGB010010965.1:22597-97694 GCA_026283785.1 Coracopsis vasa
GGGAATGCGTGATGGGAGATGAGGCTGCTCCTCATGGGGTGTTTGTAGCAGCAATGCTGGGCAGCACCTGGTGCAAGCCCCTTGGCTGGAAGGGGAGGAGGGAGTGGGAGAAATGAAGCCAGGAGCTTCAGTTTTAAGCAAATACGCTTTTCCTGCCACCATGGTTTATGGCATCCATGGATTTACCAGATGAAAAGTTAAGATTATTGGATTAAATACACATAGTTGATTCTCCACTTTTCAATCCCCCAGGAAGGGCTGGGCACTGAGACAAGGCTTCCAGGTCCCACTTAAGAAGCAGGTAGTGCCTCTGCCAGCACTTTTAAAACTGAGAGCTTAGAGATGAAAAGAGGCTCCCCTTGCCAGCCCCAGGCAGCTGCAGGGAGGGAGGCTCCAGCTACATCCACACCATTTATCCAGGCCACTGCAGTCTCTCTGCTGCCACCAATCCTGTGCTTACACCAGATGCTCAGCTGAGGTGCTCCTGTTTGCACTGGAGACAACACGTGAGGAAGGAGTCAGCATCAGTAGTTACATGGCATAGTTTATGCGAGGCTCATGTACATGCCTTTTGGGACAAGCACAGAGCACGGAGGTGACGGAAGAGGTGTGCATGCTGTCATCCCATCTCGGGCAGAATGGATAAGGACAAAATTATGATTACTTTTGCACCTGAGTAGCTTCATTGGTGTTAATTAAGTGGTGGAAATGGAGGATCCATGTAAGCAGGATTAAAATCAGACACTGGTATTTATCTCTGCCTCAGGTCCTCTCTATAGGGTTGCTTCTGTCAAAGTGAAGAATGAAACAAAGAGGGAAAAACCTAAATAGTGATTAATGAAGAACAGTCCATATTTAATCACAGCTTTCAATTCAGACTTTATAATTTAAACTTCAGTAATTGTCTTCACGATTTTGGCATCTGCTTATCCCAGCCTACACACTATCTTTGAACTAACAGCAGGGCTTATCTTTACAATTAAACATTCAGTGTAGCAACAAATCTTCAATTTGGTGTGAGTCACTCAGCTGCTAAGTCAAACAATGTGTCACTAAACAAACCAGTTTCCCCCTGACCTCATATGATGATAATCATGACTTGTGAAATCATCTTGAGATTTCTTTGGTATAATTTGCTGGTACTTTCTGACACACTCGTTTTCATAAACCTAATTGGGTCCTGCATTAGAAATGGGATACAGCAGTACACAAAAAGTTGATAGCAGTTATCATGGAAATGAAGGCAACCCACCTTGGAACTAGTTGCTAGAAGAGCAAAATAACTTTCTCAAAGCAAGAGCTTCAAGTACAGGGTGAGGCAAAGTTACAACTGCTCCAGTGGGTGGGTAGGGATCTGGACTGTGGCCATGGGGATTAGCAACATTGGTGGGGTGGCTGCTCCTGGGCAGACAGGAGCCCAGTGCCTCCATACACCAGCTTCATTCCCCTGCTCTGCATCACAGGTGTCTGTATGTGCAGTCATTATTAGCAATGATCCATAATCTTCAATTTAACACAGTCAAGGTGACACCTGGTGTCAGAAGGTTGTGGTATCTGGCAACTCCATCTCTGCACTCAACCAGAGAAGAGCAGTGCTGGAGTGGAAGTTGTGATGTGCAGCCCCAGGGCAGGCAGGGCTTCCAAAACACACACTGCTATTTCACACAGCTGAAGTTTCTCAGAAGCTGGGTTTGGAGTCTTGGTGGATGCAGGCAGTCCCTTACGCTGGCAGCACTGCCTTATGACAGTCACACATCCCTTCAGAAATGAGTAGTGACCTTTTGAGTGCTTACACTTTTAGTGCTCTGTCTCCTCAGCTCTGGAAGCCACCAGAGCTCCAACAGCTGTAGCTGAAAACACATGAGAGGGCTTTTACTTACAGGTCCAGCTGTGGGACATGAAAGCAGCTCTGTGCAGGTTTTGCTGTTAGCTGCTGACACAACATAGCCCCTGGTCATCCTCACTTCAGGCAGCAGCACAAGCTGCAGCATTGAGCTGATACTGATGCCTGCCACCCAGGTCTATGTCCTCATGGCCTCCTGAACCTCATAGAGGCTTATCTAGCCAATACTCTATTGCAATCTGACATACTCCCTCCCTAGCTGAAGGGATCCAGGTAGCAAGCCACTTTCTTTCCCATTCCTACCTCTGATACAGCTCTTTGTCCCTTGGCATAAGCTCATTCCCCTCTGGCAGTGAACCTAATGCAGGCAAGTTCTCATGTCCTCATGTTAGCTGGTGTCAGATGAACTTTGCATCTTCTGCACAGCACAAAATAAAGATGGCAATTTGAAAACTGTGGCCCAGAAGCTGTGTGAGAGTCAAGATGTCATAGTCATGGTGGCCTCCTGCAACCAGGAGAATGTATTAACCTGACTGTAGCATTTAATTAGCTTACCAGATTTTTCATTGTACTGCACTGCTTCACTTCAATTCTCAGAATTATTTATAAGGGTATATATCCTCCTTTTACCTGTATGAAGCAACAGAAGATTCAGCATTAGATATGGGCCATCAGCTGCCTGAATGAGCAAATGAACCCTAATAAATAGGCAGGAGAAAGCCACTTACTAACCTGATTTCACATTCCAATCAATGCAGCTAAGGTGAAAAAAAATAAAGTCACTCATTTTCAATAGCAGTGCCAAGAGAAATAGGCTTCATGCTCTGTGTTCTCTTTAATTATTGTCTTTGTCTGGCTCAGAGACTACATGAGGCACAGTGAATGCTATTAGCTACAGCAGAGCTGCTGATCTGTGAAAAAGCAGTATGATCAGATGCCAGCAAGGAGAAGGCAAGAGTTAGTTAAAAAAATCAGTTGTTTCTCATAGAAAGAAAACAGACTTCAGGGTAGATGACATTCGCAACAGAAAATGCAACAACTTAGAGGAACCCTGGAGGGATGTCAAATCTCACTTGTTTTGATTATATGCGTTTTTAAAGTCTGATTTTGCAAACCTTCACCTCCATTTGTACCCACGGAGTTCACCAGCATCACTTCAGCACCCCAGGCTTTCCTGGAACAGTGTCCCCTCCCAGCTATTCGAGGCCTGAAAATGCTGCCAAGTTGCCAAACCACTTCATTATCAACACAAATTGAAATGAACCAACTTCTCCCCTTTACAATGGACTCATGATGGAAATTTTCAATTCTGTCCCTACAGACTCCTCTTGGATCATGTTTTCATGTCTTCACAACTGTAGTAATTTTTTCCCACCTTTTTAATTAGCTTATTTGGATTTTTTATTCACCTCAGCTTTTAGGCAAAAGCGGAGATGTTCATATATCCTACAGCTCCAAGAGCTGGAAGAAACATGCTGCATGTCATAAAGCTCATAGTAAAGGCAGGTCACACAGTTCATGCCATTACATGTAGTCCTAAGGAAGCAGTGCTAAACAGATCACACCTCTCTCAGACATTTCAGAGAGGTGATTGAAAGACACAGATCCCTCCAAACTCATTTTACTCATGTTGAATAGCAGAACATGAAGACATTTCATGCAACCTCCTCCAGCCCAGATTAGTTCAACTGTTGTGGATGGATGTTCCAAGCTTCAGTATTTACTCATCCAGGCTACTATACCATACCTGATGTAGTACAGGGCATTATGAGCAGGCAGGTGGGTGGCCAGGCAGTGCCACCAAAGTCACATCCCAACTCATGTTTTCTTCATCCCCTCATTTGCCAGAATGCCTCCAGGAACCACCCCCAATGGGAGAGCCAGCCTTGGGAGTTCTGGGTTTCATCTACACCAGAGACCACATGGGTGACCTCTCTACTCATAAACAGCTGTAGCTATGTGACGAAATCTACCTCTGTGTGTCCTACCTCTGGTATTCACTTACAATTTACGTATTGTAAATACCCCCTAGGAAAAATCTAATGGCAGGCAGATTTCCTCATAGAGCTACGGCTGTAAGTGGCAGGCCTAGTGCTAGTAAGTCTTCACAGTACCCCTTCAGTGTTCTTACAAGAAAAGTGGGTCAGACTTTGCAGCTGAAGTCTTCTGGGGCTTTGACTTTAATTAAAGTGTAAGTAAGATAACAGCACATCACCCTTATCCAGGCATACAACGAAGGGGATATGCTGCTATTTTGCAAATGCAAAAGCCTGGGCAGGAGCTCCTCTTCCCTGTCCACCTGCCTCAAAGCACACAACAACAGTGCTTTTGACATGATCAGTCTGTTTAAGTGATACACAGATGATGTGCCACGTGGAATGACACCAACAGGGCTTTTTTTCTTACGCCACTGACCAGAAGGAAGCTTCCCAGAGGGAGATGCTGTGTTATCCGAGCAGCATTGCTTCCACTAAGTACTTGGTTTGGCAGTGGATGATCCTGGGAGTTCTCCATGGGGGCTACCAGGCTACTGCAGAGCAGGAGAACAAACCGAACCCCCAACCTCTTCAAGCAGAAACTGGTATTTCAGCTCAAGTTTTCATGTAATAAATTTCTGTGTAAAAAATTTACAGTTATGAGAAAAGTTGTTGAGAATAAAATGGTTGAGGGCAGTGAAAGGCTGACAGGGAGGTGTGTGGGATGCTGGAGCTGGTGACAGGAACTGGAAACTTACGCCACAGAGTGTGGTGAGCTAATACATAACCTCAGTTTTACATTTCCAGGACACAAGAGTGATATGGCAGCCTAAAAGGAAAGATTTTCGACTGCTCTGCACAATTTGTTTTAACTTCTTATCTCTTCAAAACAACACTTTGCTCAGCCTGATAAAGTTAGTACAACTTAATGTGCTTGTTTATATTGTTCTCTACCTGTATGCTCTCAACTCTCACAAGTTTTTCAGGTTCTTTTCATGTTTTGTGTTCTTCTAAAATCTCAGGTGCTGCAGATAAAGGGCATCTTCAGTGCTTTAGTTTCTGCTGTATTTTATAAAGGTTAGCCAAAAATAATTTCAAAAATCCTCATCTGCAATATTTGAAATTCATTCTCATAATGTGGAGGATGACGCTGTATTTTCCAATGTTTAACTTTCAAATTACTATATTGACGCTGCAGAAAGGACTGAAATGCTCAAACCCTATGACTTTCATGCCAAGTGTGCGTCTTTATGTTCTGGCATATACAGCCCTGTGCAAATATTAGCCTGTATCTAACTAGTCTGCTCTAAACATTTGCTGTACCATTGATAACTATCCTCCCTTTGCAACTTTTCATTATCATAAAGTTCTCTCTTTTTGGAGACAACCATTAAGTCTATTCAGCATTCAAAGGAAGCCTCTGCTGATGGCTTTGCTTTCCTCCTTTGAGATACATAAGCCTTGAAGTAAAGTAACATGGACACAGTGGACAGGTAGGTGCTGCTTAAATATCAGCAAATGATGCCTGGTGTAAGGACAGGAGGTTTGTGAGCTTTGCAATTTTATCACGAGTTTCACCTGCTCAGTAATCCAAACACACATATATAATCTGACAGAACTCTGTCCTGTTTGCTGTGGTTTATCTTCAGCCAAAGAGTAAATGGGTAAATGGTATCAGAATACTGAAAGGGCAGCCAGCAACGGCACTGCTTATACACCTGGGAGTATAGTACAAGAAGGAAACACAAATGCATCATAAATCTGTATTTTAGAGCTGCAAGGCACCCATGTTCACAGCTGGCACATTCCAGCATGTTGAATTGCTTATATTGAATACCCATAATGGGTGATTACAGCATCTGATTTACATTGTCACCATGCCACACGTCCTAGAACATTTAGTCACCTACTTTACACTTGTACCGAGATGCATCAATTTTAAAAGCAAATATTTAAGGTGGTGCTTTTTTAATTATTATTATTTTTATACGTGGCAATGCACAGCAGACTGTATTTGTGTCTTGGGCATTACAGGAAACCTAACTAGGCCAGCTCCATCTTACTGGTAGCACAGAAAATATTTAATACATGAGATGGAATTTAGTCTCTGGGGGCTGCTTTAAAATGACAACTTAAGAGCTAGCACAATCCCCTTTTGAAGCCAAAGTACATCAGCCCTGAGAATTCCCTCTCTGCCCTGTGCAGCTCTTCAGAATCCAGCCTTGCTGTTCATAGAGCGTTTGGTGCCATAGCATATTTTGCAGCTGGGATCACTTATACTCGGCAACTCTATTCTGGCCATGCTGGCATCTCCTCAGGCTAGCAGCCTGCCTTGGTTCTCTTTATTCGCTGCAGTCCTTCATAATGGAAACCAATTGCAGTTCTGCCTTTTGAGTGCAGGAGCATTACCAAGGTCAGCCAAGGAGAAGGGCTCATCCTGCTGTCTTCTGATGGTCATCCACTGTCTGGAAGTAGTTTACCATGTACTTTATGCATGACATCCCAGTGACAGATGAAGTTCCTTAGGAGCAGCTCTGCTGAGGGAAGGATGGAGGTAGGGGGCTGCTGCTCACTGGTCCCCATTGGCTGCTGGGAGACCCATGACTGCATGCCACCCTGGGGTGGTGAGCCCAGAGCTGCAGCATGTCTGGGGCCCGGCAGCCACCTTGTCATTTAAACTGCTTCATTCACAGCAGCAGAAGACAAAGTTAATGTTCCCTGGGGAGAAAAAAGGTAGTGGATGTGCTGCCACAGCTCATTGCCATGGCCTTATGAGGGTGACATCCACCTGTGATGACAAGAGTGAATGAGGCAAGTTCATGCACTGTTATGGCAAAACCATGTCAGGTTTGTCCAGACTTCACCTTTTAATGTAGAATGTGTTGCTGTGTGACTTCTGTCTTTTCTTCACTGCTGAACTGGGAAAGGGCAGAAGATGGGCATGTAACTGTAGGGGTATAATTTTCTCTAGTTCCAGATCAGAGACAATTCAAATGGCAAACTTCAGCTAAAGAGGGAACAGGGAGAGGCAGCAGCTGCCAAAGCAGAGCCTGGCATCCACGTTCCTGCTCATGAGGGACACCCTGCAATGCTCTCCCGTACCAGAGGAGAGAGGAAACCTGCACCCAGCACCCAGCCAGCATTTGCTGCCTGGCATATGCTTCAGACCATGACTGGCTTTGCTTACCTCTTGCCCCATGGACTGATGGAGACTGGCTTTTGGGAACACCTCACACATTCCTGTGCAGTCACACGTTTCCAGTGCGTGCCCTGTCACATAACTGCTTGTCTCTGTGTCTGTTATGACCTGAAGGTTTAGCGGTCTTTTAAAACTGCTTTCTTCCAGGTGTTTTTGTTTGGCATCAGAATTTATAAGGGTGAGAGCTGAGAAATGCGTTTTGGGTTATTCTCACTCTGGCCTCTCACTGAACTTCTCAGCTGAATGTCTCTTAGTGAGATCTTTATTTAAACTTGTTTAAAGATGCTGTGATCTGCCTTGGCAACATCTTATTAGAATGCCAGGAACAAGATAGATAGAAACAATTAAGATCAAGAGCTGCACAGCGATTTCCATTTCTGTGCTGCAAGTGTATGACATTTGCTCTCTCCATCCCTCATGCCACCACACACTGGACCTCTGAGGTCCCTTCCAGCCTAAGTGAGGCTCTGATTTTAAGACTGCTCAAGCACAGGCTTTTTATACAAGGTTTTGCAGCTTGAACTGAGTTCCATGTAATGAGGATATTTGTTAAACAACGTGTCTTTTTGAGGTATGTTGTTGCTTTTAGATTCCTTTTCATAGATGTTTCCTTGAATAAAATATCCCACAACTTATATTCTAGTCACACGAAGGATTTATGCCTGTCTTTTTCTGAAATGAGTGAAGAGAAGCATTCTGTATGGGAAAAGGAGGAACAAACCTTAATATTTTTCCTCTTTAGGTTTAATTTATCACCATGTTGCCATCTAAATTATATGTGCATGTGACCTCCTTTGCCCCCCTTAGTGTCTTCTTTCCTTTTTTCCTGGAAATGAGCATATATTGGGTATTTCCATCACTCTTTCCCCAATATAAGAAAATAACTAATATAATTTTAACTACATTTTTGGTGTCTCTTTTTCATTACATGGTTTACAACAGCTCAGGAAGGGGGGGAATTTTGCATACGGAGACACTTTCATTGGAGGAAGCAGGCTCCAGCAGATGCTCAGTTCCTAAAAGAAAAGTTCACACTTTGTAAATAAATAAGAAATCAGTCATGACTAATTCGGTGGCCTCAGCCTCCGTGGATCCTGGTGGGAGTGATATGGGGGTGGGTGCCCCATGGCAAGCAGCCCTCCCAAGAAGCCAGCCCCATAGTGCCCCAGAACTACACATCCAGGAGGCAATGGGCTGACACCACACGCTTTTGGGTCATTTCAACAAATAAAGATAGTTTAATTCAGAAGTTTAATTTGGGTGGTAAATGATGACACACAGGTTATTTAACATATATGTAGAAAAAATCTGCTTGAAAATTTGTTCTTGTGGGAAAACTGTTCCAAATCTTTCTTCCTTCTAAAGAGCATTTTCCAAGCATTGGTCCTTCAGGGGAACTTACTTATTTCAATGAAGAAAGGCAGTGATCTCCATGAAGAACTACTACCTGCATGCTGGATTAGTCTCCATGGATCCCATGGCATCTTGGAGCAGAGAAGGGAACCTGCTGGCTCTGTCTGGCCCAGGCATCTCCCAAAGGTACAAATTTCCTTTGGAGACAGAATATATGCTCCAGCCCCTCTTCACATACCTGTGCTTTCCTGCTTCCCCCTCTGATCTGTGGGAGAGAGAAAGAGGCCAACCCCACATCTCCATCCTGCTGTCAATAGAAATGTTCCCAGAGTAAATATCAGCCTTTACATTGACATGAATTTCCAAACGTCCCTGTACTGCGTGGGCTTCACTGGTTAATAAACCTGCTTTACAAAAAGAGAACACTTTTTTAAGCCTGTTCTCAGAAAGGAATAGAAAGTAACGCACAATTAATTGCGAGTCATAACAACTTAGGTACTTAGGGATCATCAACGAAACAAACCATACTGTGCATGTTATTCAATAAGCCACAGACAATGAAGCAAATCAAAAGAACTGAGCTGCTCATAAGTACAGTTGAATAAATTAAAAATTAGGACAGTGTCACAGAGCAAGTAGCTCTCTGCAAGCATTGGTTGGGAATAAACATTTTTTATTCACAGCAGAGGACAGTTCTCACTGTGCCAGCATTAAATAATAGTCTTCCTTCAGTGATCCCACCAAGAAAGGAGAATTGATCTGCTGAGAACATTTTGCTCTACATCAAAGCAGATTTGTAGTGTTCTTTGAGGGCAGACTGAAGGAAAGTGAATATTCCCCATGGATTTTCTGTGGAAACCAAGTTTTAGAGGTGCCTGGATGTGCTCGCCCTAAACCTACATCTCTCTCTCAAAACATAATGGAAATGCACATATAACCATAGAAGGTGTTGGGTTGGAAAGGTCCTTAAAGATTCCAACGCCCCCTGCCATAGGCAGGGACACCTTCAGCTAGAGCAGGTTGCTCAAAGGCCCATGTCTCATGGTCTTTGACAACAAAACATGCTTAAAGACAAAACCTTGGGGTAGAAACCAATATCCTCCCCCAGTCACCTGAAAACGCACTGACCCCTCCAGCTCTCTTTGTCTTCCTGGGGGGACCAAAACCCGCACTTCCAGGGTCATGGAGTTCCCTGTCACTTCCCATACCATCCCCATTCACTGTGCTTCTCAGTTGCTCCTTGTACATGGCTCAGCAGGCAGCATCCGTGTGGCTCTGCCAGGGCCACCTCTGCCATCCAAACCTGCCCATCTGCATCTTATATAGCACCGAAAATGTTCTCATTTTGCTGATTTCATATAAAGTGCAGTTTTTAAAGCTAATATGGGAAGAGGATGCAATAGCTATGAGAGAAACAGCAGCCACTGTGGAAGACACAGCACCCAATCCACAAGCTGAATTTCAAATGTGAAGAAAATGTGTGTGGCTCTGAGGGCTTTGGCCATGGGAAGAAGCAAGGGATGCTCCTCTGTTCACCTGAGCTGTCATTCCCACAGCAAGGAAATACAGTATTTTAAAAGCTTTCATTTTGATTTAAGTCCTTTGTGAACAATTTTGAGGGTAACTCCCAGCTCTTGCATGGGGAGCCTCGTTGAGTAACTGCTTGCCTTGTGGAAACTCATCTTAAAGAATTTCTAGCATATCTGCTTTTGGTCATTACTTTTCCAGGCTGTTTACTCTCTCCTCAAATAGTAGCTGTTAGATACACTGGCCATCTTAAACACTGGGTTTTGTATGCTTTTATAGTGTGGGGAAAGAATAACTCTACAGTAACTACTCTGTGGCACGTGGCATTGCCTGAGTTAGTCACTGCTCTCCCACTGTTAATTCCTGAATAATCATTTTTCCTCCTTGGCTGCTCTCAAAAATGGGGCTGAGGTTGTTCTAGGACTCTGGGAACTCTTCCTCACTTATTCAGGGGCCATTTTATATTTGCAACTTGTATTTTGTCTCCTGCTCATCTTCCATCCCTGCTGCATAAGTAGCACATGCCCACCTGCACCATCTGAGGTTATGTGGGCATCTGCAAGGTCTGGCACCTCACTGCTATTGGCAACTTGGCATCATAGATTTGGCTATTTGTTGAAAATTAAATCCTCCAGTTTCATTCCCACATCTGCACTCACTAACTTGTAGGCTAAATGCCTTCTGGATATAAGAGGATAATGTTGTATTGAAGCAATGAGGAGCTGTTGTGTTCCAGGTGGGACATTTCTGCAGTTTCTTCTCTACTTTTCATTCCTTCATCCTGTGCTTTTTGTCAAAGGCCAGCTTTCGCTTCTATGAGGAGACCAACAGAGCTGCATGTGATGCTCAGATAGATGCTTTTCCTTTTCTCTCTGCATCTGCCCTTGTTTGGGAAGATGATACCTTAGACAGATATGGTTAAATTGTCCCTTCCTCCCACTTCCTGCAACCAATGTGACTGTATGTCTGTTTGCAGACATCTTATAACGGATGTCAAACTTTTTTGCTATACTTGCAGGGACTCAAAAAGCACTGGAACATGCGCTGTAGATGCTGCTGGTTTAATCTGTGTGATAAGCTCCCTCACTCCTCACATGCCTTGCACCCATGCAAGGCCCAGGAAGTCCAGAGGATTGCTCACAGGAGCAGAAGCAGCAGCAGGCAGCACCTGCAGCAAAGCACGCTGCAGTTAGTAAGCGTCTTTCAAGCCCTCACCTTCATTTTTTATCCCGTTCTTTATCTTTTGCTCTTCAGTGCCTGCAAACCCAGAAGCACGCAGCGGAGATTTGCTCTTCCCGTCCCATGCCTGCTCAGAGGAGGCTGCCGCATGGGTGTGATGAAGTGCCTCTTCATGCAGTGCTCTGCACTGGGGCTGAGCGCTCAGCTCTCTGTGCCCATGCCTACCCACTGCAGCCAGGGCCAAGGGCAGCCTCCTGGAGCAGTGTGGTTCCTTTGCATGCTCATCTCCTAAAACAGAGGTTTTAGGGAGCACAGGCAGTTCCTTTTATTCTGATTACCAAAATGCTACCTGGATATATGAAACTGGGCAGTAAAGAGGAGAGGCATAGCTAGTGCATAGAATCTTTATATAGTCACTCACTTACCTTGCACCTCTCTTCTATTATTTTAAGATATAAATAAAGGCATTTTTCCTTCCACAGCCACCCACATCTTTCACTTAATGTTGCAATGGGCTCAGAAACCACTTGGGGGAACTTTTTCCCTTGCAGTTAATTATAGATAAGGAAATTGTGTTGTCACAAATACCTACTGATCTGACTCAGCTGCCTTTATGAGCACTTAGTATCATAGAAATCCAGCAGATTCAGATGCTTAGGACACTTGCAAATGAAGCACTTGAGATTCCCTACTCTGATCGTACAGTTTAGGAAAGCCTGGATTTGAGTGAGTGCCTAATTAAGCATTGAATTGGCACTGAAAGACCTTTTTGGTTTTTTAAGTAAGTCTTGAACTGTACCGTGACCTACAAAACCAGGGAAATGTTATTTAGTTGCTAAATAGGATTTTGTATTGCTATAAGAAAACTATTGTGAACAGTTAGATTGGTGTCATGCTAAAAATAGTTCAATACACACCAGTGTAAGGCTTGTAGGGCTTTTTTCCTTTCAAACTCCTTCGTTTAAAATACCGTTTGGGCTCTCGTAAGCAGAAGGTACGAGTGGAATCTGGAATGAGCACCAAGAGCCTTCATCAAGAGCAAAGCAGTGTCCTTCTCCCGCCCTGGTGATGCAGAGGCGCAGCAGCATCACCAGGTGGAGCTCTGCCCCTCTGTTTCCCATGCGTTTTACAAAACGCAGCTTCTAAGGCATGTCCTTTGAATTCCGTTTTCAGGGCTCAGTAACATTGTGCTGCTGTGCCCGTGCAGGGGATGCACACAGCGAGTGAGCCGGATCTGCAGGAGAGGGGAGTGCAGCGAGGCTCTTTGGGGAAGGGGAACTGCGGAAGGCTCACGGTGGGAAGCATGGGGACATCTGCGATGGGCATCAGGGTTTGTGGGTGGGCCTCCCTTTCCCTGAAGAAGCCATAGATTCGCTATCTGCAGTGGATGTTTTCCATGGGCTGACCCAGTGGTCCTGTCCCAGTGCAGGCACACAGCAGTCCCATCCATGCCAGAGCCACCAGCACTGGTGGTTTTCCTGGGGGCCAGGGGACACAGCATTGAGGAGAGGAAATGGAGAGGAGATGAGATGAAAAAGGAAAGAGAAAGGAAAAGAAAGGGAAAGGGAAAAAGGGAAAGGGAAAAAGAAAGGGAAAAGTCTTGATGGCCTGAACTGCTACTTGTGTGGGAAGTGGATTTTCAGCCTTCCGACTGTGTAGCTGTTGGAACATGCCTACCTTTGAGAGGAGGACAAGCACATAATCACCATTGAATATCTGGCCCTTCAGCCTGCTGATTTCCATGCTGACACCATGGCAGCCCTCCTTGACACTGCTCACAACACAGGGCAGCACTGCCCAGGATCTTGCACCCCAAGAGATGCCCTGAGTCACCATTTTAGCCACCTCTTGAATCATGACCAGTGCCCTTTCCTCTGATGTCTTCTTTTCTTTTGGTGTCACTGACTCTTTTAACGTTCAGTTTCTCGCCTCTACCCTTTCACATGGTAGTTTAGACAGGAATTATGCCTTACAATGTTTTCTCTCTTTTTTAGCTGCCATGTTTTGCCTTGGGAACCATGCTTTTGGAGAATCAGAATCAGGGGCAGATACAATGCCATGGAAAGGTTGTTTTTCACAGTCCACAGGATATGTCCTTATGGGCTTAATAGCAGATGTGTTTCCTATTCCTCAGCCTGGTCTGGCTGGGTAGGGCAAATGGTTCCTGGAGCAATGCTTTTGATAGTTGTAGAAAATGTTACCCAGTAAGCTGAGAACAGAGATAGTCCCAGGAGAAGATGTGACAAACATGAGACCTGTGAGGAGATCTGCTTTTTCAGAAGGCAGAGGACAAACAGAGCACTTGAGGATCAAGAAGTACATAAACAGTATTTGTAAGGTGGGGTTTGTTTGTGGGGTTTTTTTGTAATAAATATGATTTGGTGATCATAGTCAGGCCACTGGATAAACTTCAGGGACTCAAAGCACAGCTGGTCTTATGCAGCTTCCCTTGGTAGAAGGTCATCATTGGGATTTGCACTACGAAGGCTTGGCTTTGATCAGACCATCAGGGGATTTCTCCCCAGGATAAACAACAGATTGGTGTTTGGTATCTCCCTGGTATGGCTTTACACAGTTTACAGGAATCAAAAGGCATTACCATGCTAAAGCTCAGAGGCCTAGCGCTGCCTGACCAGCTCTTGCTAGGGCTCTGGTTTGCCCAGCAGCATTAGGGAGAACAGCAAGAAACCCCTTAGCTTCTGGCTGGGACATCTTGGGAGGCTGAGGATTTACATCATCCTTTAAAACGTTTGAGTCACAGCAAACATTACATCTATTATGACAGATCTTTAAATAGAGATTGAAATGATCATTTTTCTTCTCTACTGTAGGAGTATACGTTTTTCTTTGCCTCCTAGTCTAGAGGCTTAGGGTTGCCTGGTTACTCTGACTCAGAAGCTCTGTGAGGTGTCTCTTGGCGAAGGAGCAGATACAATTTGGCAATTAGAGAAGCTTGATTTGTCATCTAAATGTAGAAATCCTTAGGAAAAAATAACTATTTGAAGAGCAGTTGTACAGAAACCACAGTGAGAAAACTCTCAGCACATGCACTGGTACTGAGCATTGCTGGTGTGCTGATTGTAGAGGCATGAAGGTCATTAATAATATATGCAATAATTGGGATATATTTTTTTCAGTGTTCAATTAACAGAATCCTGTTCATAGCATATAAGAATTGCAAATGTGATCAGAAAAGCATTTTTGTTGAAGAATTTCCCCATGGACTGGCACTATAAAAAGGCTCCATTCAGCCGGCAATCTGTTCATCTTCAGCTGGAATTAAAGAAACGTGATGTACTCATGTGAGCGCCACAGCATAGCCAGCACAGCAAGCTCAGAAGTGTCTTACCTGCTTAAGTGTGCCTGTGTGTACATACACATTTATATATATTATATGTGCGTGTATAAATGGTGCAGATGTTCTTATGACTATACATGTGTGCTGATTTCGGAAACCTGTGCTTGCAGAAATGGTTTTATTTTGCAAAGTATTTCCTCTAGAACTGAAGCCATGTTGTTTTAACAGTTGCTTCATAGATGCCCTTTAGTTGTTTGCATTTTGATGAATGGCAGCAAACACTTTAAGAACACGGAGGGGCATTTAATGGTCGGGAAGGTGGGGAGTGTTTGTAGAGAAGTGAGACCTGTGGACTGACAGTTTTGCTTGGAGGTCCAGAGAGCAGAAAGGCTCAGCCAGTGTAAACTCTAAAAGGTCAGAATTTGATTTAATGAACTTAACCTTCAAGAAAACAAGCCTTTTTCATGTAGCTATCCCCTTAGGCTTTCTTCATTCAACTAGCAATAAATGCAGAACAAACAGAATGACGAAGAAGTCCCATTTTGTAAATCTTGCCATGTTTTTAATCAAGTGTTGCCAACTCATTTTATAGATGAGTTTTAAGATTAAATTTTGGCTCTCTAATGCTGTATCTAATAGGGGCAAGGTAAATCTACAGCACTGCATGGTTCCTTTATACCCTTCTGTTACACCCGCTACTGTAAGCTACGTCACCAGCGTCTGAATCATCATCTGTGACTTCCGCACCAGATGTGCTCTCATAGACTCACTTTGAAGTGAGTGAGTCTGCTCAGTTGCAGTGGGGTATTGGCTTGAACACCTCCACACTGTTGGGATTTCCTACTTCCCACAGTCTGCTTTTTGCAGGTATTAATGCAATAGCTGTAAGAGAGAAGCAGAAAGCAATAAGTGTATGACCTTTTGTTATTAAAAATAGGGGTAACTCAGGAAAAACGTACATTCCCCAGGATTATTTTCAGTAGTATGTAAGTGGCTGTAACAAACATTTTATATGTGAAATGGTGAAACCGTTAGGTAGTCATGATATTATCAGGTTCTTGCTAGAACTTTCCCAAAGAAAAAATATGCCTCACTAATCTCTTACTTGTCTGCCCAGAGAAGCTGTGGAAGTGTTCAAGGGCAGGTAGATGGGACTTTGAGCAACCTGTGCAACCAGATGTCACTGCCCAGTGAGGTGGGAGATGGCATGCAGAGTGGTGGCTAGAATATGTAATTAGAAATAATGGCAGTCAAAATTAATACCACCAATTAATAAATAGGTATATGGTTCAGATGCCAGGGGTGGATGGTCAGTGGCCTGCAGCAGCTCTTTGTCAGCTCCTGTCCCATGTGCTCCGAGTGGCCCTCAGATCTCCACAACCTCCCAGGAACAACAGAGCCCGAGCCTTTGCATTTCTGGTTGAACCACCACCTGCGCCCTCCGCACTGCTCAGCATGCACTGGCAATGGGGAAAGGAGCAGGGAGAATTAGATGAAGAAGAAATGGCATAAAACATTATGGTTTTGTTGCTGCAGATCTCAAATCAGCAATATGTCACTAACCAGAAAAAGGACTATAATCTGGTCACCACGACAAAGCAGGATTAACAATGGGAGAGTGAACACCAGTGATACAGTTATTCTGAGTGAGCTACCTCCCAATAGGCTGCTTATTCTCTAGTGACCTATTAAAGCATTATTTGCATCTTCACATGAGGATCCTCCACTTGCTTCTTTACTGAGCCAATCCACTGGGTAAGATGTATATGGGAGAGATATATGGAAGCCAGTATGATAATACTTGTGCTTGTATACTAAGATTCACTCACATGTCTAACAACATTATTCCAACTGCTTTTACAGTTTTGATTGATGTATGTCTTATGTTCTGTTTGCTGAAGGTAATATCTATGTTAACTCTCAGGGAATCCCAAAATAAAATGAACTTCATCAATCTCTTTTGTATGTTTTCATTGATCTCATGTATGCAATATATTTTGTCTCTACAGATAGTTTATTTAGGAGGATGTAAAGAGAAACCGCAAATCAGATTCATTATATTTTTATACCTGTCTCTTTTTAAATCTCTTTTAGTTATTAAGATTTATGTTCGTCTTTAGTCAGAAATATGGTCTTTCACATCTTTTGTCAGTCATCTTTTGGCTTACAGAAGTTGCCATAGTAAAGAGATACTTCACATCCCCAAGTTGTCTTTCTCCAGCAAATAACCCAAACACGGTATTCATAAGATTTCAGTGTTCCCTACTGCAGGGGAGGAAAGACACAATAACACTGAAATGGACAGCCCAAGGATAAGAAGGATCTGCTTTTACACCAAATTTCTCACAGCATCAAGTGCTTGTCATACTGCAAGTACCACAGTACTCCAGAAAGAGTCATTTAACAAAACCACCTGAAATATACCGAACACAGAGACAGAAAAAAGCTTTCATATGCAAACCTGAATATAACAAATTTACAGAGTATAAAAGAAAACACAGTGCAGAGGAGACTGACTTCTCAAGCCCTGAGGGAAAAACACTTTCCTTTCAGAAATAGGTATATACAGTTACTGCAGTGCTAGCCTAAACTGCAGCCCCCAGAAGGATCAGGCTTGTGGCAGGCTGCAGGACGTGTTTCTGCACTTTTGAGTTAATTTTAGTAAAAGGAAAAGGATTTTAATATTGCCCTTTCTTGCCTAATGAATGATCAAAGCTTTTCACATCTTTGGATGGAAACATGCTGGGCCCATTTTTTTTTCCTAGCTTATGCTCACATGATGCATTCACAGCCTCCCAGAGGAGTAACATTACTTGAAGCTCAGAGAAAGAATAAATAAATTAGTAAGAGGCAGTTGCATGAAATATATATACACATACATAGCTGTGAGGTCCTGGCCCCATATTTGGAGCTCCTTTTTACAGGCTTGGTCCAACAGCCTGGTACACTTCTGTCTTCCTACTGTGAACTAATTTACCCTTTTTTAGTCACTTCATTACATATCTGGTGTATAATATTAATGATGTTCTCAGCAAAGGAGAAGAATTACAAACACCAGTGATGACGGAGAAATAATCAAGGAGAAGGAAGTTTCTAATGGGAAAATGGAGCCTCCCACAGAGAATTCTGCTTAAAATAGCATCTTTCGCTAATTGATACAGCCACTGGTGCTGGAGATGTTTTGTTTTGCACCTGATTTAAACAGAGTTCAAGGAGTACTTAAATCAGACATGGAATTTGAAGTGTTTATTTTTTTCTAAAGCAGTGTTGTAAAAGAGTGTTTTAGAGAACCTGGAAACTTAGCAGCCAAGGCCAGTGATGCTCAAGCTGTGTGGGAAAGGATTGGGACAGTGCAGTTTCATATCATTAGGTGGCCTAGTACGCACCCAAGTATCTAGGATATAGTATCTCTGCATTTAGGAGAAATTGTGATGATTTCCTGGATCCTTATTCCCCAGAGACCAGTGGTGTTGGAAAAAGAGGAGATGAGAAGTAACTCACCTGCCCAGTGAAACCTGCAGTGGGGTGGGCATGGATTTGTAAGAAGATTGCTGAAAAGTGTAGCAAAAGTCCAGGCTGGGTTTCCCAGGCTCCTCTGAAGGACTAAGCACACATTGCAGTGGATTTTCTTGCGCCTGAAGCTGCGAATGCAGAGTGACAGTTTTCACACAGGACCCCTGGGGACCCTTGAATCCATTCCTGACAAAAAGTAAGCTGCATGCATGTGTTGCTGCATGTAGGAGTTAGCTGCTCCTCTGCCATGAAAGTATCCTCCTCAAAGTTATTTTTGTATAGCCGCTCTATTTCTCAGTATGTGCAAAGCCTCAAGTTTTAATTGCCTTCTGATGTTTGAGCCTTTAGGATTCATGTTTTCATGAATATCTCCTTGCAGCTATTTAATTCACATAAACCAAAGCTGATTTTTTCCACCTAATAGAGTCCCTGCATTTAAGTAAGAAAACTAAAGACACACATTTCTATGAAAGAACTAACTACTTATTTCAGATGCTTTCCTGCATTATTATTTAAGGGTGTAGGAGGAGGGAGAGAGGGAAAAAATGCGCTTCTCTCTGATTCAACCACAGAGGTGCAAACCATGAGTGGAGCCACTCCTGCAGCTCCCTTCCTAGCAAACAATTGTTCTTTGACCCAGCTTAAGACCACTTTTTCATCTTATTGTTGACTTCCTCAGCATTAACTTTGAGGAAGAGAAGTAATGCCAGGCAGTGCTCTGGCTTAGTGGGAGATAGCAGCAATAGCTACAGGAAGCTTTTTCAAGCCTTTCTGAAAGCAACATATTAAAGGGCAAAGCTAAACTACAGAGGACGCTCACTGTGCCAGGACAATAGCACAGATATCCTCACTGGAGCCGGTTAGGATTTTTTTTACACAAAGCCTTTTATATTGCTATCAAAAAATGCCAGCCCACTGAAACTTTTCATGGCAACATACTGATGTACCTTTTCGCACTAAGAGCTTCTTTAATTCATAATATACACCTTGTCAAACCAAGAGAAGATAACTCACCACGATGCACGAACATTGCCATGATCTCCAAAGCTACAGTCACTCCTCCTAGATATTTTAATTAAACTTGAAAAGAACCACATAAGCAGCAATGACACCCTCCACAGAAGAAGCTTTTATTTTTCCATCTCTCTTTGGTCTTTCCCTAATGGCAACACATTGTGTGTCGGCTCTAAGAACATATGTCTCAGAGAAGCTCTGCCAGGAGGAAGGAAGTTGGATTACTGTTGCTAGAGGGGCAGAGCTGGGGTTTCCAAGGTATTTTAGCTATGTATTTCCTTACTTTCAAAAGTGCTTATATTTCTTTTAGATTTAAAATAGAGGCTGAAATCATTAGTTGCTATAGGTCTGCCTGTAACAAATATTTTAATTCACTTCAGGCTGCTGCCATACCCAATGAACTTTAACTTTGTTTAGTAAGATCTTAAGAACATAGTATATTGCCAGCATCAATCAAGACTAGAGCTTCAATGGCATAGTCATCCGTGAAACTCACGTACAGAAGGTAGAAGCATTTTGTACACTGGAAACCTCTGAATGGGAATATTAATGCCACCAGAGCATTCCTCTACTCTGGCAGAAACACTGCCAGAGAGCAAACCCCAATAAACTGGGACAGAAGAAACCTTGAATTAGTATCTGATGACAAAGTATGTTGGAGTACACTGGTTTCTTTTTGCATAAAACAATTTCTAGAACAGTATCTCAGAGCTTCTTGATGTTTCACAGTCTCTTGTCTAAAGGTCTGCCTGCAAAAAGCAGCAGTTCACTCCACAGTGACTCACTTTCAATATATATGGACTATCATCTCAATCAATTAAAATTTGGAACATTGCATAAATGTTACTGGAGAAAAGGTATAGCCTAATGGATCTGTACCTACAATGGTGGTGGACTGTATCTGCATAACAATGAGGTTAACATACAGTGCTAGCCTCCTGCTTTTAGAGCTTTTGTTTGTATTAAATAGCTGCGTCTTTAGGCAGTACCTAGGAGATAAATCAGGGTAGCTGGACTTCATTGTGTATGTGCGACCACGTGTGTACTTAAATGCATTATACACACATATATCCATACATGTATATACATATACATTACATATATATACATACACATGCACAAGCTATTTTTCTACATAAATTACTTTGGTTGGCTATCCATGAAAGTATGGTACAGAAGAGAGCTTGAAGACTCATAGCAGAGTTTGGTGTGCTTCCAGCTGCCTACAGTCAGTGCTCCCAGAGAGATTTTGGCTGAAGTCAAAGAAGCCTTCATGGGGCAAGAAAGCTTGTCATAGCAAAGAGTCCAGGGTGACCAGAAGGCAGGCGTTGCAGGAACTGTAGACACAGGGGCAGAGTTAAGAATAAAGACTTCACTTGCCTCCCAACAGCAAACTAATTGAATTGGAGCAAACTTGAGACTCCCCCAAACTTATATTGGGGAGGGGAGGGGGGGAGGAGAGAGAATGGCAATATACCTACGGAAGTTAAATGAAAGCTTAACAATTATAGTTATTGACAAACCTGACATAAACAGGCTTTGTAACTCATAATTAAGTAGCAATCTTGCTTAACATTATTCAGTAAAGATAACAGTGGTGGCTCTTAACCCAGTTATACCTTAGACATGTGCATGGTCAGCACTGATGTTTGAACTTAAACCTCAATTTCCTTCATGTTCAAAGGAGAGAAATTAGTATAGCATCACAGAATCATTCAGATTGGAAAAAAACCTTAAGATCATTGAGTCCAGGTGTCAACCTAGCACTGCCAAGTCCACCGCTAAAAACTCCCTAAGCACAACATCTACACATCTTTTAAATACCTCCAGGGATGGGGACTGAACCCTTTCCCAGGCAGCCCATTCCAATGCTCTACAAGACATTTTAGGGCGTGTTTTATTTTATCTCTTAGATGTGGATTTTAGCAGGAGACTGTGTCCCAGACTCCATCAACTATCTTGATTCGATCTGTTTGGTCTGATTTGTTAAGGGGACCTAAGGAGACTCATAGAGATGTTGGCTCTTACTCAGATGGATACTATCTTGGGGAGTCTTTGCAAAGAAAGTTGCAAACTTCCCTGGTTTCCTCAGTTCCCTCCCTCATCCCTCCCACACCCTTTCCTGGTGGAGTTCTCTCTCTTGCTGCTTGTTTTCCCCGACAGCAGGGAATCCCTGCAGCACAGGAGAATCATGGCTTCTCTTGGCTCCCGGTATGCAATGTGGCTGGGACGTGGTGTGAAAGGATGGTCATCCTGCTGAACCATTGTAACCTGTAAGGTAGGTTTGGCAGAAGGCTCTGGTGCTCATAAGGAACTACTTCACTTGCCTGCACTCGGCTCAGCCCTTTCAACAGGACATGATGCCAACAGCCCTGTGCTAGATCTCCAAAAGAGATGAGAGGAGCCTGGATGGCTGCAGCAAAGCACTGTGGTGAAAGAGCACAGCCCAAGGCTGCAGAGTCATGCTGCCATTTGGAAATACTGTGCTCCTGAATGAGGGAACTGACATAGGAGTACGTACTGTCCTTGAACAACTAAGCAGAGCTAAATGAAGGGTTAACTAAGGAAGCATTTGAAAGGAGGTCAGGTTTCACCTGCATTCGGGTCCTAGTATCTGTTTCTTGAATGAGGCCATCAAGGTGAAGATGGAGTTATGGTGCTCAAACACAGTGCATTACTGATACATACAATTTACTATACTTATGGTTGCTATGGACGGCAGAGTTATAATGTAGGGCAAAACACAGCATGTATGCACAGAGAAATGTATGGATATTCATTTCTCAAAGAAAGAGTATGTTATTTAGCTGAGTGGTGTAAAAGATTGGCTTCAACAGTAGGCAGGCCGGCTATGTGTCTCAGGAGGTGTAATCACGCTGCATATATCACACCTGTGTTATGGCATATAAGTTTTTGAGGAAGAGAAAGAACTTAAATGGCTAAGTAGATGTGCTGATTTAGCTCAGTGCTAAATGACATTTTGGGGGCAGAAAGAAGGGGTGGTTAGAATTTTCAAGCGGGTTGGAGTGTGGTGTACCATTTGCATCCCCACCATTGATAACGGTGGATTTCAGTCACTCACTGTAACTATACAGTAATTGTCCAGCTCTCTGCACTTGTCCATGTATGGAGCATCTTTGAAGCCTCCCTTCATACCAAGCATGATCTGCCACAACATTAGCATTATGATCCATACACTTCTGTTTTCACTGTCATACAGATTTTCAACCTTGGCAAATTACAGAACCCAAATTCATCATATACCCATTTAATAGTTTCTACTGCTGGAATAACTTCTGTACTACTGAGCACTTCATACCTATGATTAATAGCCTTAATATTCACCTCACTATACACATATATTTTACCTGATACTGATACTACTCTCCCACCCTTAATTTTAGTAATTTAAGGTATTCTTTCAATATTTAAAAACTGTATCAGTTTCAAGTGAAATTGCAATCCACATATTATTTAAGTAATTTTAAGCTTCAAGTCACTTTATATGACATCATTTCAATTACATCCTTGCTCAATATATAGAACACTTACTCATAAAAGAGAATGAGTTAGTCAGACGTACAGAGTTTTCAAGGTCACTATATTGTTAATAAAACTTGTTAACTGACAGAAGCATTAGTCATAAAGCTGAGTAAATGCAATGATTAAGCCACTCACAGCTCCTCACCATTCTGTTACATCCTGCCTTCTAAAGAGAGCATTTTTATTTTGGGGCCTGATTTAAACCTACTTAAGTCAGTGGAAAAACCCCCTGTATCTTCACCAGGCTTCGAATCAAACTGCCATCAAATAACAGAACCACAATCACGAAAGGAGCAGACAACAGGTTGATAACTCAGGCAGACTCCTACATATCAGCTCCTGGCACAGTTTGTAGCTGTAACGTTCATCTCAGCAAAACAGATGGAGCTTGACCAAGCTCTAGGTGGAACTGTAATCACAATTTATTCCTGCAGACATCTCTTCCTGCAGAAAGCACAGAATTTCCCTGCTGCAGAAAGAGTGGAATCATTATTGTTTAGACTTGATGGGGGTTTGTTGATCCCCCAGTGGTAGGCTGTTACTCATTTGCTGGGTGCAAGGGACTAAATGAGAGTATACATGCAACACACAACCATACAAAGTGTGCAATAAACAGAGTGATGAATAACCAAATGGAGACGCTTCAGTTTAATGAAATCCCCACTCAGCTCCTGAGAGAGATCAAAACAGATCAGCTCCCTTTTAGTGATAAGAAATACATTATTTCTGTACACATTACCACTCTATGCTGAATGCTAATGAGTACTATGTATGTGTGGCCTGTATCTGCTCTGCCTTACTCACTGAAAAATTAGGTACTTGAATGATCCTTGCCAGATGAAAAGTTGAGAGGCTAGAAAGAAAACTACGGATTTGTCAGTGCCAATATGCACAATATTGGATGAATCACGTCCTATGTGGGATCCCACATCTCACCTAGTATGAGACATCTTGGATACTTCTAAATCTGAGCTAGTCACCCTAATCTCCCTTGGAAAAGGAAAAGATGGCAACTTTAAAGTGTCATTTAAATGACCGTCTGTAGGCATTGTCCTTAAGTGTGAAGTAAATTATGCCATGGACTCCAGTGAGTATACTGAGTAAACCTTCATTGACCATGCAAGGGTCCAAGGAAGACTCACTTATATGTAGGTTTCCATGTGGTGAGATTCATTCAAGACAGTCCCACTCAAAACCATCTGCTGCTGGGTACCACAAGGTAACAGAAAGACCAAGTTGCCAGTACACACTGCCACTGAAACAGGCAGAATTCTTCCTTGGCAATACTGAACCATTGCAATACACTCTTTGGGAAGTAGAGTCTGACATAGAGAGCAAGGGAGCACAGAAATCCTCTATGAGGAGACTGTCCACTGCAGTCCCATGTAGTAGCAAGGAACTGCATACAAGTGAAAATGTTCAGTTACATGAGCAAGTTGCTAAACAAAACCATACTTACACAATGAGTATATACAATGTCTACAGACTCCAGAGAGCGAGGTATTTACATACACTGGTGGGGGACAGGTAGCATCACAGCTAGAAAACTGACCTGGTTAGCACCAGCAAGACAGCAAAGTTTTTGTCATCAGATGGAGCTGGAAAAAACAGAGTATATGAACATTATCTTCACTGCAGAGTGTCACACTGCAGAGGGACAACAGCAGCAAGGTGAAAGGATGACTCCTCCTGATAGTAATTATAATAAGGGAGCATTTAATACAAAATCCAAGACATTTGAAAGATGCATCCAGAAGGTACAACAGACAGCAGCAAAGACTTTGCCCTTGTTGTGATTCACATATTAGCACTGCAGCCCCTGCTACAGCCAGCTGCCACTGAAACAGCTTTTTCTAAACAAAGCAGTTCTTAATCCAGCATGGTCCTAAGTAAGGAACATGAAGATTTTGGGAGGTAGACCAGCAAGCAGCAGTCAGTGCACATGTTTAAACTGCTGTCAGCAAACCCCTAGGAAATGGAGCTACATAATTCTGTTAAGAAAGTGCAGTTCATGTAAACCAGCATGGAGTCTTCTACATTATTGTAGAGTGTGCGGTTTATTAAACAGTATCTGGATACACACAAACTTCAGTTTAGTCAGCAGAATCATTTTAATCTCTTAAAATTGCTTTGATCTCTTGTCTTTTATTTTTGCCTGAAATTACTTTAACAAATCTAAAGCAGTATCTTACTAGGCAAAGATAGCTGGGAAAGTGGTGAAGAGATTTTTTTTACTGTTAGCGATGTGTTCATTTTACTCACATGTGAGTAACCCCTCTTCCTCTTTTTGCTTTTGTCTTTCCATAATCCTAGCCAGTAAGGACTAAAATAAATAAATAAATAAATAAATAAATAAATAAATATTTAGACTTACTTTTGCACTTTTTTTGTGCATTTTTGTACAGTGCCTGGCACAGCCTAAGCTGATGCAATGATAGTGCACTCCTGACTTGTGCTGCTCAGAAGATCCAGAAAGGCTGCGGGGGATGAGGCAGAGTTCAGTCAAGTGAGCAGCAGGGTCTGGAGCAAAACATGTGTCAGCAAGGAGAGGAGAATTGAGAGCAGAAGTCAAGGTGAGGGGTGAGGAATGTTTGGGATGTGAGGATGGAGCATGTGGTCTTTGCTAACTGAAATGATTTTGAAGCTGCAAGAATATAAAAAGCAGTAGGGTTTTGCTAAGGCACAAGCACGGACCTAGTAGAAAAGGCACCAGAAAACTGTTAACACAGAGTTTCTGTGTCTGAGACAAAGATGGAGAAGCTAAATATCAAAGATGAGGAAACACGTGGGAGAAGCAGGGCAAATAGGATTTCTGAAACCCTCTAAATTCTTAGTGCTTCTAAGTCTCCCTTGTTTTCAGAGTCCTACTCAAAGCCTGTGTTAGTAAATGAGCTTGTTTTGATCACTTTTTGGAAGAGAAGAGAGGGGGAGAAAATGCAGTCCTTGAAGGAGATCAGTAGAGAACGCTAGAAAGGAGGATGAGGAAACGTAAAGCTTTCTTACAGATCTGGGTTTATTTTGCATGAAGGTTGTGACAGTGACATTAAATACAAATAAACTGGATGTTAATGACAGATTTGATCCCTGCATTGTACCACAACTATCTTTCTCTGAGAGGAGTCAGCTTTGTTTACAGAGCCCAGCTATTTTAGCTAAGGATAAGGAACAGACTTTGATATTATTTCTTTGAATTTACCTGGCTCTATGGAATTGAACAGAGATGAAGAGCTGCTGAAATTAAACAGACGTACAAAACTCTACCAGAGGTACCAGAGAGATAAATACCCGAGACCATCCTGTGACATTTGGATAGTATTTGGAGGAGCAAGGAGGATTTTAATTTGCTCTTCCTGTGTACACAGGAATGCCGTGCTAGCACCAGGAAGCTGTGCAGGTGGGGAAGGGAAATTCTGGAGAACTCCTCACATCTGTGCTAAAAACCAGCAAGTATTCATTTCCCGTATTTGAACAACTCAGGAGACTGTAAGAACTTTAATGTAGGAAAAGGTCACTTGAAATTTGAGCTTGTCTGGGGTTTTTCTCTTTGGCTGAGAAAAACTGTAAACTGCAAAAAGACAAGAGGAAATCTCATCTAGGATAAAATTGCTTATATTAACCAAACTTCCATACTTGCAAGTTAACAATCACCCTCTTTCTGGATCAATATGTGTTTTACTGCTGTTCAACTTTATATATAATCCCTTGTCATATAAAGAATGAGGCGTAGTATCATGCATGTATTTCTTAGTGCTATCAAGACTGTAAGATTTTGACTGCATCCTTCTTCCTACTGCCTTTGTAAAGTAGTCAGGTCATCCCCTCACAATGATGGAAAATTAAGGCACAGGGAGCCTAGGAGCCACACTGGTACCTATGTAAAAAAATCTGCCCCTAAATGATTTTCCAAATACTGCACTGGAAGTTTACAGCTAGGCAGAAAAGTGAATTAGTGTGGCTTTGTCCTGTTATCTCTGGTTTGGGGCAGGGGGAGATATTTTACCAAGACAGCTCTAGTCTGTACAGTTTCATGTGATGTAAAAAATCAGTGGGAAGCTTGGAGAAGATGAGGATAATAGTGCTGCCATCTGCCCAGGACTTGAGCTGGGGAACTAACTCCCGGTGATCAAAGGGAGCTGAACAGCCAAGAGAAAAAGCTGAAAAGAGCTTTAGTTTGGAGCACAATGCTTCTGGTCTCTGGCTGAAAAGAGAGCAAAACCAAGCATAAGCCACTGCGACATTTCTAATGAAAAGGGGAACCTTTTGTACTACCTGCAGGGTGGCAAAGGGCAGTAAGCACCTGGTGGGACCACCAGCTGGAAAGCAGGGATGTGAATGGGCAGCGGCAGCTCTTGGGATGATGAATGCTTTTTTGTCCTTAAGGGTTTTGTATCAGGCGGATTGCTGACAGCAGGTTTCTGTTTCCCTTGTGTGAATGTGGACCAAATCCTGACTTAACATGGGCCAGATTGTTTGGTGGCCTAGTTAAAATGGGCTTGTGGTCTCTCCATCCCAGTCTTGGTGAAAAGGTGTCAGTCTGTGCTGTCAAACACATCCCCTCTCCAGTTTGGCTCTAAAAACTCATTGCTGGTAGTCCAAAATGCATTAATTCTGGTTATCATCAATGTGTTGTTCAAAGAGTTTCCTTTGCCAAGAATCCACCTGGCTTAGCCTCAGCCAAGCAGTTAGGATCTCCAAGCAGCGGTACAAGGGCATGGACTCTATTGCTAAATTCACAGATTTGCTATTGCCATTTGTAAAGATTTGTCACACCATCAAAAACAATAGCCTTTCAGGCTGGAGTTTTCAAAGAAGTCACTGAATTCAAAGAGGACTGGAGACTAGCTTCCTTTTCTGGTGGCTTTGAAAATCAGTAATTTCTATGATAAGAATTAACCAACTAATAGTTTGTGTCTCATTCAGTAACTTGATATCTCCTGTCCTCCAAGTTTTCTTTAACTTTCAGTAGAAAACGTGTTTCCCATGTGAGGAGACAAGAAACAAGCAGAGGAAAGTAGGAACTCTGCATTAATAGCCCCCCAAAGCTGCCTTGTTCGTTTTCTGTAAATGTATTTCCTTTTATAAGCTGCTTGATACTCTAAACATGCACACATTTTTGAAGTAACAGTATCCCAATAATTTACTTCCACAGAAAGTCAGTTTAATATGAGGCAAAAGCGGGAACAACTTAAAAGCAAGAACAGTGCCTTGGTATATACACAATCATATGGATGAATGGATCTTTAACAGACATATTTATATACATATATAAATATATACTAAGATATATATATATAATATATATGTGCAGAAGTTGTTTCTGTACCTTCTGTTGAAATCAATCTCCACTGGGTCAAATGGACCCCTAGTAAAAACTGGAGCAAGAACTACAAGATATGTACTTGTTTCAGCTGGAATCACAGGTATTTTAAATAGACAGAATGTACAGGTAGCATTCGATCAATCAGAAATGTAGTAAAGTTTTCTCTAAGCTCCTTAATCCTAAAAAGAATCAGTTCTGAATGGTAAATTAATAAACAAAATCCTCATTGTTTTGCTTTCTTCTCCAGAAATGCCAGGGTTTTCACATTTTCACTATCATGTGTTTAATGAAGAAAAAAAGAATATTCAGTTTCATCCCACTGATTTTCTATTATTATCTACTAATCCATTACATTGAATTACAAAGTTGTTCCCAAGGAATTAACAATAATATATACATTTATAAAGTAATGCATAAGCTACTAAATTAGGTGATTTAGCAAGTAGTTTTACACACAAGCTTGTGTGTAAAAACACTTGTCATACATGGATGAGGTGGTAAATCCAAAAATCCCAAACCCTACCTAGGTGCTCTATTTTTGTAATACAACTTTGCAATTCCAGTTATAATGTAGACAACGAACAGTTGAATGGAAAGGTCATGCAGTGCACAACTACAATCTACAATTAAAAGAAATCTAGGAAGCAAAAGTACATCTAACTAGCACTTAGAAAGTAACAAATGCATTTCTTGCTTACTGCATTTTCTTGGTCATTAAAACAGAATATATAATTAATCAGAACAGAAATTGTTGAAGTTGTGTTTTAAAATATTTAACTATTTCTGAAGGAAAATTCCATAAACCGTGAAACTATTGCCTTCTGACTTCAAACATAATGAAATTAGTGAGGGTAATGTTGGCCTTGCAATGGAGGAGCTGAGATGCAAATCAAAGTTCTCTAGCAAGTTTCTGTGAAACAATTGAAAAAAGCCACCACAGAGATAACAAAGCTGTTGTTAACAAAGAGAAATTGAAATACTATAAAACAAAGCATAAAAATGAATATAAACAGAACTATTAAAATGCACTGCATAGAGGAGCACTAGCCAGTTTTGGTAGCTTACACAAATCATGTGCATTTGTCAAGTACCTCACAAAACATGATGTGGGAGCAGAGCTGGACAGGTGCCTTCTCCAGTGCTGCTGTGATTTTCCCTTGGTGACATCTCCAAGATGACTGCTTGGAACCACCCTGCAGCTTCTTACCACCCTGCAGCTTCAAAAAAATCTTCATGCAACAAAGACATCATTATATGATACTATTGTTAGCACTGAAGTATGTCAAATCAACCTGGTTTTCATCTGTAGTACTGCAGCCAGTCTAAACTCCCAGTTGACATCATCTGTCAAAGCAGTACAGCTAATAGTGTAACTCCAAACAGATGCAGGAAGCCCCCAGAACTTACCCTGCAACATCTAAACCCACCCCATCGCCAATGCTCTTACTAATGTTAGTGCAGCAGCAGGGGAAAAGGTATGACATAAAGTCACCATTATGGATGCCAAGCAGATCAATAAAGTACCAGTTTTTAAGTTTACTCCCTGATTCCCTATCATGAAGTAAGGGCACAGCAGGCCAACAGCAAGCAGGAGAGCAAATGGTCACTCTCATGGGCATAATATCCCATGCCACGGTGGGACTGGAGACGTGTCTGCTTTTGCTCTGCCTCAGAACATATCATCAATACCAACAAGAAAACAAGCAGGCAAGTCAATTTAGCACACATTTTATGCTGGTAGACCTGAAAGACATCTAGTGGTTTGAATATCATTAGAAGACTTCCACTGGGCAGGCCCAGCAATGTTCTCTTTTAATTGCTTCTAAATGCTGCTACCCATGTATTGAAAATCCTTGCCTTCTGCAGCTACAAAGATGGAATAATGATTCTGTACACTCGTATGTAAAATATGTGGATCTATATTATACAGAGATCATAAATGCACATTTCAAAAATATATGGCTATTTTGAGTATAATGAAATGTTTTTCCATGCTTTGACACAATAAAAAATTGGACCCAACCCATATACCCAGAAATCTAAAATCCAGTAATTTGATGGTAAAATGTTCAATGTTTGATTTGTTTGTACACTTTTAGCAACTAAAAAAAGAAAAATCCCCTGCACAAATGGAGAGATACTGTTGAAATTTCCAAGTACTAAAGGACCAGAAGATCAAATATTGAAACATGATGGCAGCCTGCCAAACCAAGTTAAACAATCAGGATCTTTTACTGAATTTCTAGCATTGCTGAAGCTGATTTCCCAGTTAATGAAAAAAGCTCCTTTAGAATGAGGAAAAATGTGCTACAATCTGTCAGAAATACTGTATTATTAAGGAAAAAAAAAAAGTGGTCAATGAAATAACTTCTCTGCAAGGTTTGCCCATAGTTCCATGTTGTATAATTGGTTACATGTCCTGTACTCTTAGGCAGGAGTCAAAGCTGCCTGGGGTATCCAATGCTTTCTTGAACTCATGAGGGTGGTAAAATACTGGAACAGGTTACCCAGAGACGTGGTAGATGCCTACCAGGTGATTACGGAAAGAAAACTGGATGATTATAAAAGACAACCTTCCTATTTACCAGCCTTCCACAAATGAGTGATTAAAGAGTTTTGTATTCACCATGTTTTAGGATCTTGATCAATTTCTCTTTCATAACCTCCCCAATGCTTTTTAAACTCATGATATCCACAACAGTCTTTGAAATGAACTCTGCAATACATTTCATGCCATATGTAGAAGAAAACTTCATTTGTTTTAAACTGGTGCCCTGGGTGTTCTGTAGTTCCCCATGACAAACCCCAGCATATATGAGTTCCCTCATTACCTTTGGACCATTTGTAATTTTGCATAGGTCTCATCCCTATCGCAGTCATCTCTCCCCCATGCTAAAGAAGTTGCAGTTGATTTAGCCACCTCTTACACAGCAGCCATTCTCTGTCTCTGATTATCTTTGTTACAATTCTTTGTACCTTTTCTGTGTTCGTTAGACATAGATGAGGAATCAAGGCATGCATGTATGTAGTACAGAAGAGCTATAGGATTTTATGCTAACATCATAAAATGCAATTTTTTTATTTCCTAATATTTTCTAACATTCTATTTGTCATTAAATATATATGGTAATATAGCAAGGACCCTATAATTTTGAACTCAAAATTGCAGCCACTGAGTAAAGAGAGCTATTTCCCTAACCTAAAATCCTGAACACAGTATACATCTAGTATACAGGTTGATGTCAAGAAAATTGGAGGAAAATCTGCAAAATGCTAATGGCATGATCAGATCATATAAACTTTAAAACTCACTGTTAGTTATTTTATAAGATTGATGAGAAAACTGTTCAGTTTGGATCAGTAATGACTTCAGAAAGTGACAACACAAAAGCCTGCAGACAGGTTTCATATAAATGTGCTTTATTGCAGAGAAGTTACATTATTTACATGCTGCAACACATTACAACATAAATCTATCAAGTATTTCATGGTGGATGCTGTTGGTTGCCAGATAGCATTGTTATAAGAACCACATTATAAAGTGAAGAGACTTACAGCTTTATATAGTCTACAACTCGGAGTAGCTAAAATGTTAAAAGTCAAAAGGCAGTGTTTTCTCAGGCCTGCCTGTTGTCATATGCATGCAAAAGCCTAAGGAGAGCAAATATAAAAGTATTGTCCGGTTTCAGGTCTATGATGCCACCAAAGCTGATGATAGGTGTGTACTGATTTATATTTTAAAGCATATAATCTTGCATAAATTATACAAGTCTAATAAGACTGGTAGAAATCTAATTATTTATAAACCATGGCTTAGAAATAAAGGAGAAATGCAGCTTGCACATGCATTTAGAAGGACAACCTAGCAAATGTTTGTGACCTTAGTGTTTATTATCTTTTCTCTTAACAGGTCTGCTAGAAAACATCATAATTCTAGAGTTGCACTTCTCTTGGCTGAATAATGACAATGAAACTCCAGAAAAAGACAGCTAAGCAATCTAGCCAATATATGCTGGTGGAGAAAAAACTATGAAATACAGAATATCGTTTATGTCTAACTTAGTATGCCTTCATTAAGCAATGTTTCTAGCAGCATCATAGTGAAATAGAATTGTTGAGTGAAGTTTGGCCCCTCAATTGAATCTGTAGCCCATATAACAGTTGCTAAATAAACTGGGGAAAGCTTTGTTGCTTTCTAAAGGGAAGTTCTCCAATTACATCAGTCTTAGGAGACGTGACTACAACAAGCCTAAAGAACCATAACAGACATTTTTTAAGAAGTGAGGGAAAGGGTCAGGATGAAGGAAAAGAAAACCAAACGAGAATATACAAGCCAATGCCTTCCCTGGTAAATCAGCCATCATCCTTTTGCATGCCATGCAGCTGGGATGTTTTATACCAGCCAAGGAATGGGCTTTGTTTCTGTGTTTCTAATGAAGTTATCTTTTTTTTTTTTAAAAAAAAAAAGAAAAAAAAGAAAAGAAAACAAGCAAAGAATTGTAGATGAACAGCAGTGGCACAGATACAGTCATGCATGAAGGGCTTGATCCTGCCAGTGATGCCACCTACGAGGGGCAGTGGTACTGTGTGGACACCTTGCTGATGTGGCTCCCCTCACCCTTGGTGCACGCTACACCCCGACACAGCTGCTGCTGAGCAAAGCAGAGGCAGTGTGTCCTCGCTCAGCACCAAGGTAAAGGATGGAGGGCAAGACGAGTGCGGGTGCCAGGGCTGGCAACTGCTCTTGTGAGTATTTACAAACATCTCCTTTCATGACTCTGCTACAGACTCCCACTTTTAACCTCAGCACCTGGCTGCGACAAAGTGCTGACTCAGTTAGTGAGTCAGGGCAACCTGCCATAAGTGGCCCCCCCTCCCTGTTTACACAAACCACTGCTGAGATAGGCTGCAGAACCTTCCTTGAGGGGTAGCAGAGGAGCAGGGTGGTCACCATACTCGGCAGGTTCAAAGTTGTGCCTCTCTCTGCACACAGGATCACTGTGCTCTCCTGGAGGACTCACAGAAAGCTGTGTTCCCAGGCTGGACTTCTTCTCTTGCAGCGAAATTTAGGGTTACTTTCTCTCTGAAGCACTGATCAAATCCCACTGAAGTTGATGAAAAGGTTACTAACAAATCCCATGACTTTCTGGGACTGGGAAGGGAGAATCTGGGCACACCAAGTCTAACCTCAGCTCTTTTCCACACTAAGCAGAAAGCTAGATTTGGTCTGCATGTAGGATGCCACTGGCACTGTGTATGGAAAGTGGGTGAACAAATGTCCAAAGCACCCAGACTCATATGCCTGACTCCCTTTTACAGGTGAAGAGGGGTTGAAAGGGTCCCGGTTGGAAGATGCATGTTAAAGGCAAAGACCAGATATTCTAGGCCATAACTACACCCTACAAAAGAGGGGTGGGAGAATCAGACAGGCCCAGGGTAGCAAAGATCTAAGTCAGCATGTCCCCATGGTGTAACCGAGCACCATTCAGGCTAACCAGGTTAGTTGGGCAGTTTGGCCACTTTAATCTGAAGCTAATAAGCAGAATTTATGATTGAGGCCAATGTGTGTAGACAGCACTGAGACCTGAGCCAATGACCTGAGCCAACTTGACCACAGCTGGCTCAGGTGTTGGCACGTTCTCAGTTTCAGCTTAGCAGAGGCAGTAGGAAGATCCATCTTGATCTGTCAGTGCAGACATATCCATAGACTCCTGTCCCTTTTAAAGGACAAAGAAAGTCCTCCTCATGCCCAGCTTGTTTAAGTCCCTCTGCTCATTTCATCTTAAGCCACTTTTTCTATGATGCCACAAAAATCAGTTTATACTACATACGTGTAAGTGCATGTGTGTATTAGATAAGACATTTTATATATATTAAACATATATAAATATCTATTTTATATATATATTATATATATTAAACAACACATTCTATTCAATCATCCTCATTTCGTGTTCTTCCAATGAATCCCATCACTTCTCTCAAATTGCACAAGTTCTTTAGGACTGAGCTGTCTTTGTTTTGGAGTACTGTATAGATAGCCAATTCTAGTGAACAACACTTTACTGGTACTGCATTTAGATAGCTGAGGGTTTTTTAGTATTAGTGATACTCCTCAGATCCTTTACAATATGTCCTCAGGCCCTGATGCTGAACCATCACCAAGACTCATAGTTGTGAATGGGCCATCTGTGAATTAAAGCTCATATGCACAATGAGGACTGTAGTTATTACTGAAAATTAGCACTGTATTAAGCACTAACATTTACTCCAAAAGTATGCATAAGTAAACAATTAAGTAAATAAATAAATAAAATCAAAGCATTTTGGAGAGTGGGAGAGAGATGCCATCATTTCCATTCCCACTGTCTCTTACAATTGCGTCCACAGGGGAAGAGTAATATTTTGGACTTCTCACTCCATGGGCCAATTTTTTGAGGTTTGCCAACAGGGATAAACAGTACACTGTTGTTCTATATGAATTAGCTAATATATTTCCAAGGGTTATCTGGTTTTAGTAAAATAGGTAATCATTTCTGGGGTATATTTTCATTGTCATTCTTGCTTGTTTTAATAGTGGGATATGCTCAGTATCACCACTGATATTTAAAGCAAGATTTCTGGTTTGTTAGATAATAGTTTCCAATTAGTAACAAACAACAGATAAGTTGTCCTAAGACTTACCAGAATAAGCAGCTAAAACGACTGAATTTCCACTATAAACAAAGTCTATGAGCATTAACAAGGAAGTGCATAAACAAGTAACTTACTGCATATAAAACCCCTGAATAATACTGTATCAAACTATAAATAACAGAGAGTAAACAAAAAAAAGAAAAAGTCACTATATAAATCACAGGAAAGAAAAAAAAAAAGATCTCCAAAGCCCAAAGGAATTTCCCTATATGAATTACGGCTTCCATAGCCAGTGAAAGATTACTGCAATTCTATATCTAAACAAAAAAGTCTACAGCAGGTATTTTAACTTGCAATTAGAAGAAAGTATCTGCAGATTGCATAAATGCGCTGTTGTGTCACATAATATCAAAGTTATTTGCAAAAATTATACAATCTGGAATGCTTTAATATGAGACACAACAATGTACTTAAACACACAGTAATAAGAAAATGAGAGCAATCATTATATAAAATGTGTTTTGGGGATGCATTGAGTTAGCAGTGCTATCCAGATTAAATATGTAAAGTGAAAAGTCGTCATTTTAATAAGCTGCTCATTGATACCCCTTTTTGCCATCAGGATATTTTGTGTTCCCTACTTCTGCTGGATCTTTAAAGTCCCAAGGGCAAGTTAAAGCCAGTTTTGTCATTCAGAAACAATTCAGTTGAGATCTACACTGTGCGTTTGTTACCACTGCATGTTCTTCTTTTAAAAGAGAAGTGATTTCACAAAGGCAGGTTTCTTTCATTGACACAGTAAAATCCTTGGAGCAGGGACCATATTCTGGGCACTGCTAATCACATTGTTGGCACTCAAGAACTAAATAATAACAACATTAATGATAATTTACTTTGCTTAACTCCTACTTCTTTGTAGTGCTGATTCCCTTGATTTAAGTGATGCTCCTTAGGAATTTTCAGATCCTTTTGGCCTAAGTCCCCTCTGTCTTTCCTGTTGTCATTCTTCTTAATGTTGCTACTCTCCTCAGTCCAAAAGCCTCTTATTTTCGAGGTGTTGCTGTTTTATTTGCACTTATAGCAGAGGTGTTCGATAAAGCTACACTTCTTTCTGCATTTGGTAAATCTGGTGTATCATACTCCCAAGGGCAGACTTCAGCTCGAGATGCTAAAGGTTGATGGAAGTAACTACTTGGCTTATGGGGGTCAGATGAAAGCACATTTCCCTCGGAAGAGGCATTTTTTTTCTGTTCTGCCAATTTATTGAGGTTTTCCTTTTCTGCTGCTCTCTGGGGTAGCTCTTCCCGCTCCCCAGCACAGGTATTAGGTGTGTATCTATTAACATTCTCATGCTTCAGCCCAGGGGAGACTGGAGACTTGGAATTTGACTGGGTTTTGTCATTTTCAAAGACCTGCTGCTCTTGTGTCTCCTGAGTGGCTTCCTCCACCTTCTCTGAACATATTTGATTTGATTGCTGATACCCCTCGGGTGTCTTCAGCTTACGATGAGTCTTCCCCTTTGGCTGGGAAGGGTGGTTTTTCTCCGGCTCTGAGGAAGCAATAGACACGTGTTTTTGAACTTTAGAGTCAGAAGGCACAGGACCAGGAGTTTGGTCATATATCTCCCAAGGACAGACTTCTCCTATGTCGAAATTGTCCTTGTGTAGAGACTTACCTGGGCCTGTGTCCGGGTTTGCAGGTGTTTGACTAACCCTTTGCTGCTTCATAATTGAAGATTTATGGGCTTTCTTTGCTTCCTCAGAGGGGGTAGAGTTCTTCTGGTGGGAATCCTTATGCTCCCCTTTATCGGAGACCGAGTGCTTTTTGCCAGCCTCCTTACCCTTCGGCTGAGGTTTATGAGATTTAGTGCTTTCTTCCAGACTTTGTGTTTTACCTGTTAGTCCCAGAGTCTTTTCCTTGGCACTAGCAATAACACTGAGGGATTTTTGTAACACAGATGTTCTTGGATGCAGAGGCTTCTTATCGGCACTTAAGTTATGTGCACTTACTGATTTGCACACCAAAGGGACCGATTCAGTGGAGACAGCTTCAACCTTTTCAGGAGCGTTTTTGGTTAACTTATTACCATTCAGTGAGTCCAGTAGTGAATTCTCAGCAGCTATAACTTCTGTGCTTTCTGTAGTTAAGCTATTCGGTTCTTCTGTTTGATCCCTAACATGATCATAAGTGCTGTGGGACTTTTTTAAGGAAAAGACCCTATTTTTCGAAGTCTCCTCTTTTGGCTTTACAGAACTTGTGGAATCTGGTGGGTTTTTCTTCAGTGTAGCCATGTTCTTCACAGCACTGTGCTCCATCAGGTCCTTCTCGTCCCTGGAGCACTGCCTGGTGACCGTCTCAGGGATTTCTGTAATACGTCTCATTATCGAGCGCCCCAGCCCCTTTTTAGAGCACCTTTTCTTCTGGAGATGTGGGTTATTAGCAATCATCTTTTTCCTTTTATAGATTTCAAGCTGGGCATATAGTTTCTTCAATTCATCCTGCAAAGCAAAGTGAATGGCAAAACTAGCAGGTACAGAACGAGTACAGCCAAACAAGCAGCCTGATGAATGCATCGCCTACTGCTCTAAAAATGGCATTGAACTTATTCCTGACTTGTCTAATTCTTGAATACGCCATTTCTCCATCGACTTGAATCCCAATTTTAAGTTCAACCCTTGTGCGCAAATGTGTAACCTTCCACAGCTGTGCGTCATACAGCATGCACAATTCATATACATTTATGCTGTACGTTTCAGATTTCACAGGGCTGTGTGTATGCTTTCCTGCTGAACTCACAGCTGTTCTTTATTCTGGGAACATCAGCCCTTTTATCGCGCAATGTAGGAATAAAGTGGGTTTTTTTTCTATTAATCATGTGGGTTTTTTTAATTTTATCTATATAGTTATGTATAGTTACAGATATGTTATATACAAATGACTGGTCACACTGACACCACATATTGCTTACACTTCAAGACAATTCAAAGAGGCTATGTAAACTGTTAAACAGCTTTTGCTGTGGATGATTCCTGCTCTTTAGCTTCCAGTATGACTTCTACTACAACTAGCGATGCAGCGTCTCTTCGCACTAGTGAACATTTTCCATGAGATTTTACATGACCTGATACCACAATCACTGAGAGACCTAAGCTGGCCTATTTCAGCTGATACCTGCACAAAAATTCAAATTGCTGCAATTCAGAATTAACTCATAGGGAAAAGTGTTGTTACTGAAAATAAATGCTATTTAAATTAATTATATCTACCCGAATATCTTCAGGATCCAAACTATGTTCACTCCATGCCGAATTGATACTGCTGTTCAGATAGGATCCAGATCGACCCATGTCAAGCTCATCTTCATAAGCTTCTGTAGCTATATCATCTCTTGGGTTATTGCTTGAATGTGAAAACTGCATAAAAAAGACGTTGCCATCAGTTCAAAAGTTTACCTCAGCATTACTGTAGGAGTTTACATCAACGGTTTTTATTGCACACTGATCCTTCTATGGAATTCATACGAACTTCTGAACTCAAATCACTAGCTATAGGCGTCATTGGCATACATAGTACAGAATATCAGTACTGTATGGAACAAACTCTTATTAATAATGGCTTAACTTGATAAATCTTAGAGATTTTAACAAGAAAACCCTCTCGCTGAGCAGTTAATTTGGTGCTTATTTGAACCTCTTTAAAACTGCATTTAAATTAAGGTAGTATGGAAATAGACTTTCAGCCAGTATTTCCAATTAGACTGCTAAAGCCATAAGACTGGATTTTATAATCCATACAGTTTAATAATCCTGCAGGAAGCAATTCTCCTATTTTAGATCCTGACCCTGAGAAGGAAGAGATGAGGTGGCAAAAATGGAAAGGAAAAAAAAAAAGGAAAAAAACAGCAGGAAACAAATAAAAAAGCAGACAAAGTAATTTCCCTCTTCTGAGTTCTAGCAAATATTTGGATCAAGAGTGGAGAGAGGCTGTCAGCTATTTCTTTTATCCATAGTGATTCACTCATCTGTAGTTACTATTGTCCACACAGTCATCTGACTTCAGGACTTTATGAATGGAACTAAACCTTATGAATCTTCTTTTAATTCCCTGCATTAATTGGTGTGCTGGAAAAAAAGTTTGTGCAGTGTTAACACAGATAATAAACTAAAAATGGAAATGCTGGATCCTTAGTTATGAGTCAGCTTCAGAAAGGTCGACATATTTTTTAGTCTAGTCTAGAAAGACCTCTCTGAAGGTATGAAATAAAGTACATGGATATAAAATAGAAAATAATAAGACTATTCTAAAGACCAGAAAAATAATTTAAAATAAGGCTATTCAGTATCAAGGCTCAATCGATGTGTCCTCTTACTATGACTGTTTACTGTATGCATATTTGACAGTTATCAGCATACCCTATTCTGACACATAGGGAAAATATGGGAACAGCGGCTTCATTAGCCTGAAAAATTGTACAAGTTGGACCAAATACCTGAAAATAACCATCATTAGGCAAGGCGCAATTCTTTCCTCCTTGTATTAATTACATCAAAATTTTAAGTACTTTAAACTTCTGGAATTTTGAAAGGTGAAAGTAGCAATCTTTGAAAATGTGTAAGAGTTTTAAAAATAAATAAAAAAAAGAAAATACAGCATTTTAGGCAACATAGACAAATCTTTCATCTTCCTATTCTATCAGTTGCTATTTTATACAGAATTGCTTCTGCAGAACATTTATCTGCCTCAGTCTTGGAAAAAGGAAAAAAAACAGGAGACTCAAATACCTTAGGGATCAGAAGTAGCCCAACAGTAACTGTCACAGTCAAGTGTGTGTGTGCAAAGAACAGCATCAGCATCCAGTCAGACTGAAGTCTCGAAGCAAGAATGAATCTGAAAATAGAATTCAAGGCTGCAATTCACTGCCTTTTCTCCAGTGCATTAGATTTAACATCTTTAATGTTCCTTAGGTTTCTTTTCATTGAAAGGCCAGACACAACTGGTTTTATTCTGTACTGCTTTCATACAGACTAAAAATGACATCCTCATGCTTTACCTATATACCACAATTTGAAAACAACTCAGAAAAAAAACCAACTCCAACCAACAAAACAAGCCAAAACAGAATACAAAAGAAACAACAGACCTTAAATTATATTGTTTATTCCACCTTCTTCACCCTACTTAGCTGTCTTTTTCAATGGTCTGTACTGCCACAGCTTCTTTGGCCTGAACTGAGTTATGGCAGCTTATATACATTAAGGATCTGAACAGGTGATTTTAGGTTAAGTAAGCACATGTACTATGATAAATTGCAGTGCACTTCATAAATACAGGAAGCCCACAGATTGTAGCTACAGAGTGCGGCTGATAAGCCATCAAAGAGAGAACCAAACTGAAATGCTTTTTAGCAGGGAGCAGAGAAATGGTCTTGATCGCAGGATCACCCAGCCCAACGCTGCAGGCCCAAGAGCCTTGCAAATGCTAAGAAATGAGTGGCTGAACCTCCCAAACTTAGCAATTCCTTGCTGAGCTTTCTCAAAGAGCAGTAGAACAAGCAGTGCAGTTAAAGCTAGCTGGAGCATGCTTGGCTTATCTACTTTACTAAGTTCCCAAAGATAGAAATGGTAAGCAATGCAATGGATGAATGGATGTACACTGGCTTGTAATTTGCAGGTTTACAAAAATCATTCAGATAGAAATGACATTTGCAACTTATCCAAGTCCACAGATGCGTATTTTGCAGAAGCTTTTGTTAACAGAAATAGTCTGGCATGAAACACTGGTTTATATGCCATAATAATATAGTCATCATTTCTTGTTTAATACTTTGCAAATGAAATGTTTCGTGAACACAATAAAATATTGTAATTATTTCTTGCAGAGATGTTGCTATTGAGGGGTGCAGGGATATGAGGAGGCTCAGACCTGAGGTTTAGCTAACTGAACACAACATAGGAGCTATTGAAGATGACATGAGAAACTGCTGGATGCAACAAACAACAGAGCGAAAAGTGAACAAAACTTGTAGACAGTCCTGATGGTGGATGGCAAGATTTCATAGGTGGTTAATGAGGAGCCATTTGAAACAAACTTTACAGGTAACTGAAGGGAGCACTGGGGGCTTCTGGGGGAGGAGAACTTGCAAGGTCAGTGGCACCGATGGAACTGTATCAGTAACAGCATGTAGGGCTGTCATTACCTAGGTAAAGATATCACAAATATCAAATTTGAGTACAGATGTAGCAAAACTGGGATAAATAGTAAAGGTTGTTTATTTGGGAGAATACAAGGACAGAGACAGAGAGGGTCTAAGGTAGATGGGGGAGTACAAGCATGGAAAGAAGTGGGAATAAAAAGGGCTAGTGACATGAAAGTAAGTTCTCACTGACTGAGCCCTGTACCTGATCACTGCAGTATTTCCTATCTTCTCATTAAATCCTTCTCCTAATGTCTGTGTGATCTCACTCTCTATGCTGTGCATGTGTGTATGTTCAATTCATGACCAAACTTCAGGCTGGACTAGCCAGCACACAGGAGACCCACATCGGGTAGATCCAAGGTCTCAGCCCATGACAGGCTACAGGGTCCCAAACCTGAAGATGGATATCAGATTGGCTTAAGAACTGTCCTCATGTTTGAAGTAACTGTAGTGTGATTGTGAACCTACACAGGGTGCATGGTTCATCAAGGAACATGATCAGCTGCAGAGGAGAAACAGAACCAGGATGTACATGTTTGACCTATGCTGGTCCATGTAGCCAGCCATGCATTGCATGTGACTGCATCAGTGAATGTTCTCCGTCTAGCTAGGAAACAACAGCAGACAAGTCCATCAGGCAGACAGACAGAGGGGAGAAAGCTCCCAGGTCCTGATGGCCACCGGATTTGGTTAACCCTTAACATCTCCAATCCTCAAATACTGCAAAGACTTTTCACTTGTTGTATGTGTGAAACCTTGACTAAAGCATCGACACCATACCCCTGAAAGGAAAACGGCATTTGTAGTAGCCCTTCAGACCTAGCAAAGATGAGATTTCTATTTGAATGAGATTTTTTCCTTATAAATTTTGCTGTCATCAGTAACACAAGAGAAAGAGTAATGCAGGAATTTAATGCTATGCTGATCTGAAGATAATCAAGAATCCTCTGTTTCTGAAATGGGAATAATACTTTTAAGGGAATACAAAATGCAAACAGTTCAAGGTTTTATTTAGCGCTCACATGAATCTTACATGAGCTTCGTGAGTTTTCAGACTTGGATGGCTGCCTTGTAATATAGTAGGTGTCCTTCAGGGTTCCAGTGCTTTCAACTTCACAACAACTCAGATATGTCATATAAATCTGAGTCTTACGTTTCTACCCTTTCAGCTTACATCCAAAACTTGGTGATAGAAGACAAAGGCAAAAAAGCAAACAAAAATAAAAACTGAACTTCAAAGAGACTGGATTAAGACTTGCGTATACAGAAATGGACATAATCTTAGGAGGAATCGTGTACTTCCCATGCATTTTATTCATTCCTATCCATAAACAGTATATGATATTTCTTCAACAAACTGGCATGTATCAGACAGAGGGCAAAGAATCAATACAACATGTACTTTTTTATTTTTCTAAAGAACAAGATCAGCAGACCTTTGGCTGAAGGACTCTTGAGAGGATAAACTGAGAGACCTAATCCTTTTGTGTCTCCTTCATAAGGCATGTATTAAAATGCCACATTTTCCCCTTTTCCCCTCTCTTTAATCCACCATTACTTTCATCCAGTCCTATTGTTAAAAGAAACTTTCAACCCACATAATAGCTCTCTGAATGCACTGAACTGTATCTTCTAACATGTCCCAAAATATGGTTTAGGAATAGTAATTAATGGGTGAAAATTTTGACTGAGAAGCTTTCATATCGGCTATCATCAATACAAAAGTATTGTAACTGAATTTCCTATCTATCTACCAGGAATGAAAAGGAAAATGCTTCTATCAAATTTAGATTTTAAACACTATTTTTGAGGATGTTTGTGTTAGTTGTGGAGTAAAGAAGATTTTGAGAGGGTGTGGATGTTGAGATGTGGGGTTAGGAGAAGCTGAAGGAAACAAAAAGTTGCAAGCCTGAAAGGTGCAGCGAACTTCGTAGCAATTATAAGGGAAAAGAGCGCCTGGAAGGAATAGAGATGAAAAATTTGCTTTGCTGCTGTTTACTCAGAAAAAAAATATGCCTCATGGAAGCAAACATCAAGAAGGCAGAGAAAAATGTGAGTTCCAAGACAGACCAAGGAACAGAGGAGGGTATTTGAAGACAGTCAGTGGAGAAATTAAAAAAAAACCCCAGAAGTTCTTAGTAGAAAAGATCTGTCAGGAGGCAAAGGAAAGCGTGAGAATGTCACAGAAACTCATTAGGATCTCTTACAGGATGAGATGAAATTCACGTTATCTTATTTTGAGTATTCTAGGATGAATTCATTTTTACAGGGTGCTCCGTAGGAAAGGCATGTATAGTAATTTTCATGTAGCTCTGGCAAAGACCCTTATTTATTTGTTACTACTCTAATATTTTACAAGCATGAAATGTACAGCTCATTATAATCTTTACAAGACACGCATGCTTTATATTTGTTATAGCACTGTATGCATACCTATTTTTTATATCTGCATGTAAAGCACTATGCTTCATGCACAAACCAATACAATTAACATACAGCTGCACCTTACCAATCTTACACACCAGGAAAAGTTCACATAAACCAACATTCTTACCTGCTGTTCTAGGGATACAAACCAGTGAGCAGTATGTAGGTGACTGAAGACAGACAGTAGTTTTGCTTTATCTAATTTACCATATATGTTGAACTTTGAGACAAGATCATAACAGCTAGTTACACTGAAAAAAACCCCTAATTATACAATTAACAGGTTGATTGTACATATTCTTGAATCATATGGGATCACTTTTAAGTTTAGTCATCACTTAATCTGCAGAATTAAATATTTATAACACCTTCCATTATGCAACCTAACCCATTCACCCATTTTAAGTTGCACCATATGAAACCTGAAAGATAAATAGTTAATTACTAGATCTACAGATCACTTGCCTAATTGTATGGAATATAGCAGAGATAATGAGCTCATTGTGAACTGCAACAGCCATATAACGTGGCTCATGAAATGCTGATGGGACTGTCCGCACTGCATAGCAGAGATAAACACCCCACAAGAGGAATAAAAATTCAGCTGTGAGAAGAACAAAAAGAAATAATTTACAATTAGTTTTATAGATGAAAAAGGAACGAAATCTGAAGTACTACAGTACCTTCTGTATGTGTATCTATGTAAAGACAATATATGCTTATACAAGTACATATGTACACACATAGGCATTCAAACTCTTTCAGATGCTGTCACTGTACATGATAGATTTGGTTTTAATTTTACACACTTCTTTTATTCCAAATCAGGAAGCTTTGCATTCACGGTGTTTCAGTTTTTCAATTGACAAACTTTAAGACAACGTCTAATAATGTTTTGCTTGCTTTTCAAATTGGTATTACAGAAGTTTGACATTACTTAGAGTAACAAGTGTTTTTATTTGTAGCTCTGTTTCTTGTTATAGAGGCAGATACCGGTGCTACAAGCTTTTTAAGACAAGTTTCATTTCAAAGGTTTATAACTCAGATATAACAATATATTTTGGGTTTAAAAATACCCTCTGTTCATTCTGCTGGTGCCCATAATATGATGAGTCATTTCTGAGGGTCTAATATAATTACAACAAATGACGCATTTCTCTGTTAGGAGAAAAAAGAGTAAAAGAAGAGAGGAGTAAGGGTCAGGATCATCTTAAACTATCCTCTTAGAGCTAACTCATCTGCACCCACCATTCCTCTGACTTCAGTTTCCACTGGACAGTTTGCTGTGCTTTGTTTTGGTTATGATACAATTGAAGTGATTTTATATCCACCTTGAAAAAACTGCCCTTCCGGAAAAAAACCCCACATCCAGCTATAAGTAGAGCTGGTGCCTGTTCCTCTTGCCTTGCAGTCTGGGTTGATGATGGCTGGAAGTGTTTGAGTGTTAACCAGCAACATGCAGTTCCATGTTAGACCCCTGTAGTGCCAACACTGCTCTAGACAAGCTTCAGAAATATTATGTAATCCCTTTGCTACTCATACACTGCTTTTGCCTTGTTGAATTTGTGCAGCAAAAACTACAGTCAAAGGTAGTATAATAGTAAAATAGTCCCTTTTCACAGATTTTTTTGCACAGTATTATTATACAGTAACTAGAACTGGTGACTGGTGACATCACCCTACTTTAGTGATCCTTACTGGTCAGGTTTGGATAAGGACACAAATGCTTGTGAACCCTGCCATTAGCAACAGATTGAAATAAAACATCTGCACTGGATATTTCATGAGACAGGTCCCCTGGTTCCTCTACTTTTAATAGTCTATACATGCTGTAAATTAGCTATATTATATTGTTACAGCATTTAGAAACTTCTAATTTTGCTGTGAATCTCAGCTAAAATCCTAAGAGACAAGTCTGGATAAAGTGAAAATGAATTCAGTTACATAGATATCTCTGTGGTCTGACAACAGTTCAGTTTGAACTCTGAATAACGCTTTGCCTGTTTCTTACTTCTATCAAAAATAGATGGCCTAGCTTTAAGACCATTATTTTTACTAGAACATATCCTACATAAACCTGTCAGTTTTCCCAGTTACATAAACCCAAGCATCTGAAGACACATAATCCATGCATGCCGCTATTTTCGTGTTCTTCCTTACCAAAACCCCAACAATAATAAATCTTTTGACTAAGTAATACTTTGACTTGGGACCTTACTAAGTTTCAAAATGAAGAAAGCATGGTATGAATCTTCTGAAACTGTGCGTTGCAGCTTTTTCTTTGAGCTCTGCAAAAGCATGTATGCAGGTATGTCTTTCCTATACTCCACACACACTCATTGCTTGGGCAAACTGGCTGCTATTTCCATTTCATTCCTAGTTAATTAGCTATGCTACTAGTGAAGTCTATTACTCTAGTTTCATAAAAACACCTACGCAGGAATGACCTACCAAGCCATCTTGCTCCTGAAGTCTTCTCTGAGCAAGGGAAATACAAATTTTGCTTCAATTAAATAAGATTAAAGGCTCCTTCACAAATGTTAGCAGTTTTGGGTTTTCTCTTTAAGTATATGTGCCTGGGATATGCAGAATAATTGCACTGACATGTATTGCTCTTCAAAGCACTGTAATTTATTGCTTTAATTGCTCTGTATTGATTTAGAAGAAACTGAAAAGGGAAAATGGTTAGCATTAGGTCACTAAAGCCAAATCACTGTATTTTACCATCCCAGGTTCTATGGAAACTTTTCTTATTAATACAGTTCAGAAGGTATTCCCCAGAACATGCCAGAGCACCTATTTCCTCTCATTTTGCCTTTCATCCAAAGTCTCCCTGCAGTAAAAGACCCAACATTATCAGCAGAACTGAAGAGATGAGCTGTGAGATAACAGTCATAGTCCACAAAACTGCCCATGGCTCATTCTTCTTTTCCTCAACTGAAGTGAGAAGAGCCTCAAGTCTCTTACTGATTGAAAAGATCAGTTACAAGTGCTAACTGAGGCTGAGAGCTTGAAAACGTTTGTTTTTTTAAAGGGATGAAAATACACATATAAAACTCCATATGCTGAAGGTATTCCTATTTGAACTGAAGAGTGTGGGCCAAATTTTGCTTATTTTCAGAAAAGAACCCCAATCATCTCTACGTTTGAAAATTTGGAAGATTTTTGTTTTATTTTTTATTTGTATACAGGTATGTCAGAGAGCAAAGGAACGTGAAAAAGCCGCACCTCCATAATAAAAACCAATTTCAGTGAGATGGGCTCATGCGACCTCCAGATCTGATTAATTCTGAAAATTTCCATTTTCAGTTTTCCAATCATAGTTACAAGGAGTCCCCAAGACAACAAGAGGACACTTCAAAGTATTAATGTACTGAAGCATTACCAGTAGTTTGCACCATTTAATGAACAATGCTTTTATAAAAGCTTTACATTTAGAGCAGAGTTGGCATTCCTGTCTGCAGATAATAATTAGTGTGACACCTGGTACGCAACACATATAGGGAACAGCTTTTAAATCATAAGGTAAACTAACAGAGTTCCTATGCTTGCTAAGTCATACAATATATATGTTAGAATAATTTCATTAGCAATAACAAAACAGACTGATAGAAAACCGATTTATTATCTAAATCACTAATTACAGAGCTAAAATGTATCATGTAGAAGATGTGCTTGAGAAGGGAAATTAAGTTCATATAACTTAACTAAAAACTACTAGTGCAATTTGTAATAAAAATCTGAAGGTGTTACAAAATTTTGCTGTCCAGTTTTTCTACATGGCCTTTTTGGTTTCTAAATATAAAATAAGGTGACTTATACTAATAAATACTAATGTATTTATCACACCAATGAAAAACACAGATATAACTAACTTCAAATTGAGGTTGGCCTAGAGGACGTCCAGTGGCCCCTTTCAGCCTCAACCATTTCTTGACTGTGTGATTCTGTGATAGATCAGATAGATAGATAGATAGATAATGGAGCAAATCTGGCCACTATGCAGCAAGGTTCTTATGTACCACTCATCTCTGAGGTCTTCTTAGTTCTGTCTATTGCCCACTAGTGACTGTTTTCTGCCAAATATCTTTAATGATTAAAAGTGGTGAGATATGGTATGAAATTTCTATTTGGCTTGCTGAATAATTTTCCACTAAAAGCCTGGTGTAGAAGCGTGACTTCCTGACCACTAAAGGAGTATCTCAGCGTACTGCAAACCTGCCAAGACCAAGCTCAAGCTCAAAACACATGATCTTGTTACTTTAAGTATGATTTATCATAACGCTTATAAATTAGCCCATTTTACACATTAAGAACAAGAAATACTATCTTTTCCCTTCTGAAAAATGATGGAAATTCCTAGGAGAGAGAGCTGTTAACAGCTGCCTGGACAGAAAATGTGAAGTCAAAAAAATAAAGCATAAAACAGCTCTGAAAAAACTTGCAGTAGCTACTCTGTAACTGCTCAAACCAGGCATTCAGATTGCAGGTGCAGATCTCTGACAGATAAAAGAGTAAGAAAAGGCACAATTGCTTTAAAGGCATAAATGGCTGCAGATATGAATGGAAGGTAAGAGATGAAAATATAATGTGACCTTAATATGTCATGTGCACAAATGAATTAATCTTTAAATACGTCTCTTCCTAGTCACTACCTATTTCTTACCCACATAACCTTTTACCTGGTCTTTGCACCATTTAATCAACCTGCTTAGTTATATTATTTAGTGTCTAAACCCCATGATTGTTTCTTTTATTTGCAATGCCCATCATGTTTTCAGAAAATGAAGTGTTTTGGAACACTTAGCTTGTTCACCCAATATATTGGACCAGAATCATGCTTAATGGCACCAGTCTGTTACAACAAAGATTGTGCCATGTCTGCTCACCTGGGATTTGCTTAGGCCCTTGCTCATATTCTGCATCTTCTGATAACGAAGGACAATGATGTATGTTCACAGTTTGTGACATGTATCTGCCTCATGGAAAAGGGCAGGCTCTGGGTTGGTATTATTGACTTAAACCTTGTCAGAAGATATCGGTTAATATATTCATTAGGTTTTGCTAAACATGCAGTTGTCTGCATTGCAAATCATTCTTTCATATTTAAAGCCAATACAAGGCAAAGCCATGTCAAGACAGTCTCTGTGACCTTCTCTTTCAGTGTCCATTCGCTGAGTTGTGTCATGTCTTTCACAGCACAGTGAATGCAGACTGACCTGCTCCTGCCTGTCTACCCCCCAGCGCAAGTAAACTCTCATGTTAATCCATATCCTTCCTCATTGCCTGCTCTGCGTATGTCTGTAGTTCACCTGACTGAACAGGACTGCAAAGCAAGATATGATGAACTGAAAGCAGTGATCAAGTCACTTTCCTCTCATTCAAGATTTGGAAGTCACCGGGAACTTCCTTATACTTGGGTAGGTACAGGAAGAGACCACTCACAGATGACAACTGGAGTAAAGGCAGCAAGGGCATGACTTCAGGAAAGCTAAGAAAAAACAGATTCAGAGAAGGAAAGGAAACACAAAAAATCAAGAAGCTCTATTTTTGAAGATGGCTTACACACCAACTCTTCTTAGAGGCCTTAGGAAAGTACTTCATCCTTACTCCTATAGCTTTGCTGTCTCTAAGAACTGGACAGCCCTAAAATAAAAATACCACATATGCAGCCTTAACTAATTCTCTTTTAAATATATAATCTTCAGTTAACTATATAATTTCTTAAAAGACCAAACTCATCTAATGCATGTGACAGAGCAATTCCAGAGATAAACCAGGGGTGGGTAATGAAGAAAGGTCTGTAATTTGTTGCAAATAGCATTCATATGTCCAGTGAATGAGAAAAGACTGCAGGTGAAAAAAAAAACCCAGGACTGTGCACGTGCACAACTGAATTCTAACTTTATATTTACCTCAAGCTCCCGTGCATATTAAACAACTAAAGACAAACTTTGCAGAGATGATCACACAGAGCATTTCTCTTGCTATCTGGATGCCAACATTGGCATTTTTGCTGCAATATGCAGCAGAACTAAAGGCTGTATTTGTAGCCAGTGAGACCATACGTAACACGTTATATATAGATTTGGCTAAGCTTTGTAACTGAGCCAATGGCATTGTAAAATGGGCAGCCAGATTAAATGGACCATATAACCCTAATCTCAATTGTGTCTCAGCTCTGGCTCTATGAAATGGGGATAATGCCACCCTGTCACTGCAAGATGATAACAGAAATAAATTTACCCACATTTGTGAAGAGCTTAAATCCTAAACTGTGAATTTCCTTCCTGCCATGGTCAGGAAAGGAAAGTGAGTTATTCCAGGCTGTCCTGGTTGCTTCTTAGGCCTCCTACCCTACCAGAAATGTCTTTCTCTTGAGCTTCTTCAGTGTGGCCTCTTGGTGGAGACGGCTGCAGGCTAGAATTGCTGCAAGGAACTCCCTGGAGCCAGGATACCCATCCCCATGCTCACTTGCACTCTGCTATCCAAAAGCTACCTGAAAAAAGAAGACATCTCTGAAGGATTAAGGCCCACTTTCATGACTCTGTATGATGTTCTATGTCTGAGCACAAGCACCTTTGTAGGCCAAGAACAGACCACTGCTCTCCAACGACAGTGACATGCTCTGTGTCCTTTCCTTATACTAACAAGGGAAAGCCCATTACAGCTGTGGCTTGACTAAGTTCATTTGGCATTCTGAACTTTGCCCTGCTGGCTAAACAGTACTGTTCAAACAGTTATGCCATTTTTTCCCTCAGGTTTTGGACACAAATTACTGATTACAACTCTACTTATATCCACAACACAGCTACAACAACTCATTTACTTCTCCATCAGGCTTCATTTCATACAGCTTAAATTCCCCCTACTGAAATAAAGTGTGCTATGGATCTGGAAGCATGGCTCTTCCATCTATTCATCCACTCAGGGTGCCAGCTGGAGCTGAGCATGCACCATTTTAAAAAAGGAAAAGAATTGTGTCCTCAATTGCTCCTGTGTTGCCAGCCAGCACAGCACAAACTCTTTCTGCCTCAGTGCGTCCAATCTCCCACCTGGAGAGGTGCACCATGTCATAGGAGAAGTTCTGTTCTTCAGCTGAAAGGATTTTCATATGTTTCAATGAACTGTGATCACATATGGAAGTCTTTAGTATTAAGTTATTCCTAGCAAATTATAAATTACCAGAGCTTTATCTCTCACCATATCACAGCACTGTTTTCATTAGCTAGGCACAGCAATACAGAGACCTATGTATGGAGGAAGAATTAATGGTGCCAAATCCAGATTTTTTTTCTGTCAGAACTTCCATGGCCTGTGACTGGGCAAGGCTGAGAAAGAAGACAAGGGGTCTGTGGGTTGGTGGGGGGCACACCACACAGCCAGAAGACTGCCTTGCAGGTCCACTCAAAGCAATGTAAGGGACATGCTGACCCATGGTCTGTGGGTCCCATGGCTTGAGGGTGACCTAGAGACAGCTTTTGCTGACAATGGAGACATATCCCCTGACTTGATTGTGAGCAACATGCCTAGAAGTCTCACTGCATGAAACCTATGCCAGTACTTACATTTACAATCTCTAGGAACTCCCCTAATTTCTGCATTTCTCTTAGCCATTATACTCATGCATTTTTATCTTTCTCTACACAGATGTGGTGTTCTGCCTTACTCCTTCCACAGTCCACGGTTATTACTAAGGTCAACTGGCCACTCTTCAGTCTTCATGTGCCCCATTATCTGCTTTGCTTACATGTGGATGCAAGAGGGAGAACAAGATCAGAAAGATCTACCACCAGCGGCTGAAAGCAAGCTGAATGTGGGACCTCTTCTCTCACGTCTTAAGGAAGATACAAGCAATGCCAATGGCATTCAAAGTATGTCAAGGGCTGGAAAGACTTAGAGCAGTACAAGAAAGATACTGAGGTGCCGGAGCAGGTCCAGAGAAGGGCAACAAAGCTGGTGAAGGGTCTGGAGCACAAGTCCGATGAGGAACAACTGAGGGAATTGGGGTTTGTTCATCCTGGAGAAGAGAAGGCTCAGGGGTGAACTTACCGCTCTCTACAACTATCTAGAAAGGAGGTTGTAGTGAGGTGGCGATCAGTTCTTTTCTGCCAAGTAACAAGCATCAGGACAGGAAGTAAGGGCCTCAAGCTGCACCAGGGGAGGTTTAGACAGGATATTAGGAAAAAATTCTTCACAGAGAGGGTGATCAAGCATTGGAATGGGCTGCCCATGGCAGAGCTGGAGTCACCATCCCTGGAAGTGTGCAAAAACCATGTAGATGAGGCCCTCAGTAATATGGTTTAATGATGGTCTTGGCAGAGCTGGGGTAATGGTTGAACTTGATGATCTTAAAGGTCTTTTCCAATATAGTTGATTCTATGATTCAGAGAAGTGAATTCCAGAAAGGGTGGTGCAAAGACAAGAGGAAGTCAGAGCATCTGCCAGCCTCTCCCAAAGCAATCTCTTGCCATGGGTTGCTTGCAGAAGCATTTGAGTATGGCATTTATCAATACATAAATATGCAGCCAAGGCAACCCAAATATGGTTTCCTTAGCAGAAGTACTTTGTAGAAGTGGTGCCTAAATAAAGGCTATGGGATTTCACCTGAATATAACAGATACCAAGAAAAAGCAACGTCACCACAGGCAGTAATACAACCCAAACTGCTCAACCTGGGGGTTCCAGCATCTTTGCGACTCTTCCCCATATCTTTTCCAGATTCACCATATCCTAGAGATGAGGGACATAAACCACACACAGTGTTGGTGATGTGGACTGTGAAAGAGGTGTACATGGTGGCAGGAGGCGTGGGTTACAAGTGGGAAAGGGACGGAGCTGAAGGCTCCTTTGTAAAACAGGATTCTTTGCCTATTTCTGCTGCAAACATTTTTTACAGCCCTGGTATTATCATTTACAGTAAGCTTTTCACAAATGATCACTTACTTTTGCATGATACATTTTCTGAGTATCTAATGTGAGAACTAAAGCCAGATCCTCATCAGTGTTTAATTCTAACAGGTGCCTCCTGGTAGGGCTGTCCACAAGCAGGAGGCTATAAACAGTACTCTGAAAAAACAATCCCTCCATGTCTCAAGACAGACACTCAAATTGGATAGCTACTGTTGACAATTTTGGTTTTAATCTTTGTACATCGATGCTAAGGAGAACATGGCCTAAAAATGCCCATTTCGGAAACAAACAGTTCTTTATTCATTGCATGCTCTGAACGACACACCCCGAATATGGCATAGGGCCACAATAAATAGAGATAACAAAAAGAAATAATAATCATTCACTCACTGAATGCAGAGGGCCTGTAGAAAATTTAATAAAGGGCCTTGTAAGGCTGTATTACAATGCCCTAACTCAGAACTATACAGGTGGCTTTAAAGCCCAATCTGTCAGAGCCTGTCCTGGCAACTCATGCCCTCTTTAGATGCACAGATTATACACATTAAATATCAACAAACGAACAGTGGGAGGGAGCTCTTTTGTGAACAGTCTGAAACACTCACTTTGTTCCTTTTCCTGGCTGAGGGCATGCAGTAATCATGGTGCAGCCTCGTGTTTGGAATCCTCTTGGTGCCCAAGCCCTAGAGCATGACCCACTGATTAGCAGGCTATGGCAGCCGCTCCGGCCAGCTGCGTGGGAGCAGCACAGCTCCTGCAGCCGGGAGTCAAACAGATACTAGGGAAAAATACTCCCTGCGCTTGGTTAATACCTGTCATTGTTTCTGGTTTAAATAAAACATTGAAAAACACACAGAGAATGCAACACTACAGCTCAAATCCTATCCATGCTGGATAGGATTTGATAGCTGGCTGGGCTGAAGTCAGGAACATCCACCTGGTAAGATATCACCTCTGCTCTTTATTTGTGTTTGTGCATGCATGTTTATCTCTCTGCCTGCCTTTCTTTCCTGCCTGAGGCTTTGTTCATTTAACTGACTATTTTGGGGTTTTTTTGTTCCAGCTTCTGGGAAGTTCTTTTAAACCCTGTGCTGATATCTGTTTCACTTAGAGGATCTTTTCCCTCAGGATATGTAATAATAGTTTGACTGGTGACACTGCAAGCCCTCAGGTACCAAAAGTTCATCGCATGGTTCTTTTTCCCCTAACTTGGAATATTGTCTATGACAGGTGGAGGTACAGAATATATTCAGGCCGTAGGAAAAAGGCTTTGTAGGTGAGCATTTTCAAGCAACTCAGGTCTTTCTGTAACATCTCAGTCAACCATGCCATCGCTTGTCAATGAGACAGATGCCTCAACCTTGAAAGTGATGCAGAAACGAACACAAAGGAAATAAAAGCATCTAGGCAAACCCACACATATCCAACCTCAAGGAAAATACATACTAACTTACATTATGTTTGTAGATAAAATAAGATTCACTGAATGCTAATTTTTCTCATCAGCATATCATAGAGTACAGAGGCAATGCCAGAAATGGCGACAACCCTTGCATCTAAGTCTACTTCTCTCACAGAGAGAATCCTCTTAAACTTAATGGAAATGTAAATATAAAACATTCACTCCAATAAAAGTCTCCCGAGATAAAGCCCTAAGTATCATGATTAGTATGGAAAATGCTTCATAAATCCTAACTCCAATAATCTTTGGTAGCATAAAGGATTCATCTCATTACGACTTTCTAACAGAGCCTTGTTAATTCTCACTTCACTAATCTGCGACCTTGAAAATTCCCTCTCCGCATTTCAGTGAAGTGTTGACAGCTGATTGGAACAGGGAGGTATTCCAGCAAGGGCTACAGGTGACAGGCTATATTCCAGAACACACACTAGTTTTATATAAAATACTGTGCCTGACTAAATTAAATAACAAGACTTTCATAAATTATTGCCCAGCATTTTTATTTTAGCATTTTAAATTAAATATCATCATCTATCTTTTGCAAGGCTGCTCCCACTCAATGAAAGAAATAAAAGGGGTTCTGCACTATGGGTATTTCTCCTGACATATTTCTGAGACAAAGTATCTGGTTTTGGAACTAGTTCCCACTGGCTGTAAGCTTCCCTGGCTACTAACAAGGAAAATCTCAAAGTGCATACACACATGTATATTAAATATATATATATACACACACACATTAGTACAGACTTGTAGGTGTACATCTCCTGGTACTGCTAATGTGGCTGCATAGTTTACTGAAGATTTACACAAACATAACTCTGTTTATAAAGTAGTTTGGGAAAGAAGGCACAACGACAGAACATAAGAAACTCTGCCTGATTTTGTTCAGGCTTGAGAGCTGGCTTTGTCTCTACTGCCCTTAAGTATATTTTGAAAAACATTTAAAACCCCTCTAATTGTAAATATACCTTAAAAAATCATCTTGGAGTTTGGGTTTTTTTTTCAGTACTAGGGAGACAGCAACTCACACAATTTCTTACCAAAAAGGGACTATCGATCGGAATTAAGATCTCAGTTGTTAATCACTACACTACCATAGTCATGTATCCAGAAGATGAAAACATTTGGTTACCATTATGCAACAACCACCACTATCAAAGTTTTATTAAACTACACTGTATTACTGTCTCTGAAATGCACTAAAATTTTGATGCAAAATGGGTTTGTGCAGATGACATCATCAAGTGTTCTACATTTAATTCTCTTTTGTTATTAATTTTACATCATTTCTAGTTACAGTACTATTCCATTACTGCAAAGTATAGCTGTATTTTATCTGTGTGCCCCTCCAAAAGGGTTCAAATCAAGATAAATTTCAGAATGCCCTCCTTTATACTCCTCCCTCCATGGTTTACCAGTGAGCATATTGACACATGGGGTACCAGTGTGCCTGACTGCCTCTGAGATCTTACGCAAAGGTGAGAAGAGCAGACCATAGGGGTACCTTGGAGCCACGGAAAGTACTTGGCGAAGCTGGAAGCAGTGTTCTGCCCTTTAAAACTGCTGTGTGCTGGCTTTCTGTGCACCACTCTCAGAGAAAACACTCCTCATACCCCCAGGCTGCTTCTATCCATCTCATCTGCACTCCCATGTGGAGAAGCCACCATTACCTCTCCCTAATCCTCAGCAGCCACGCTTTTGTTAGTGGGGCGTCCATGGGGGAAGCAAGGTAAGGGCAGAAAGGCAAGAATTTATTTCAGCTTTCAAAACAGTGATGTATTTGAGATAACGAGTGGTATCGCTGGGCTGTAGTAGAAACAAGAGCTTTAGGTGCAGAAGCACTGAAGCTGTCCAGTCAGTGGGAGGAAGCACATTATACTGTATAACTGAACCCTGGCACAGGGAAGCTACTGTTTGTCATAAAAGTAAGGAAACAAAACTGAGTCATTTTTCTCCTTGATACGAGTTCTGCAGGGTGTCATGTTCTAGCTCATGCCTATCCCAAGCATGGAGAGCCCATTTCAAAAATACATCAAGTTTGGACATTAGATGTGCATTTTCTACTCCCTTTATTTGATACTAATTTTTGTAAGTTATGAACGAGTGGCCTGGCAAGTTCTTTCCCTCCTCACACACGAGAGCTCTGCTCATTTCTGAGGTTCAGAAGCAAAAAGCGTCCATTAATCTAGCCATTATTTCTCACTTTAATAGCACAGAAGAGCTAAGTACCTTCTGCCTTCAAAGATGAAATTTCTTGAGCACCCATCATGATTTATTACAATCCAAGTTACAAACCTTTGAAAGTCATAAAAGTCTCAGCGTACTTTACTTACGGTTTACTTCTCAGCCCATTTAAAAATATATATGCCAATATTTTATTTCCCTAGAAGCTCTTTACATGATATTAGGCAGTCTGACAAAACTTTAAGATATGCTAAAAGAAGAAAAATGAAAAGGCAACCAAGCTTCATTTTAGAAATTAAAAGATAAGCTAGAAAATGAACTTACCAACAGCCATCATGTAATCCCAGCGGTCTATGAGGCACATATTGAAGATCAGGTAGTCAGATGTTTGCCCTTGGCCAATGAGTGGAATGTTTCTCTCCAAATTTTGGGTTACTGCAGAAGTCCAGCCAACGAGAAACCAAAAGACTATCAGGAGAATAACAGCCAGCATCCTCATCACTCGCCCACCTGTCATGTATGGAATACGCTGAGCAGTTCGGGAAAGGAATACCTTCAAAACCCTGAAAAATTCAGAGAGAGAATAAAGATGAGCACCAGCAGTGTTCCAGGAACTGGATTTTCATTTTAGTTCACTATCAGATTATTAAAAAAAAAAAAAATCAACATTCTTTCCCCTGACAGCGTGCACAAGAGTGAAATGTGAAACATTATTACTTTCATATTCATCGTATTTAAATGGAACTGACTGCTGCCCAGAGAGTGCTACACAGCAATAATAGAAAGTATTAGCTATGCTTATATTAGAGATGCACATTCACATGCTGTGCTGTCAAGCTGTTTTGTACCTTCCAGCTCCCAGTGGAAGACTTCTGTCTTTGGAAAAGGGAAGGTCATATCCATGAAACAGCAATCGTGTGTGAGATTTCATTTTGTTTTGATGCTGTTTGTCTGCTCATCCCCAACCACACTATTTCCAGAGAAAAAAATTAACACTTCTAGGATATATTTCCCATTGGGTTTGATGCTTCTGAGACAATACTCCTTGTAGAAATAACTGTGGAAGGCATTTTGCTCATTAAGTGGTTTCTGACTTGCGTAGGGACAAAGTTTGCCGAGCTGGACAGAATCATCGAAAGAAAAGCCACATCATACATTAGACACACACCATGTAACAGTCACTGAACACATAACACTCAATTTAAAAATATTTGCACTTACTATTAGAACAGGTTTACTCCCACCAAGAACTGTTCAAGGAAATATCACCTCTATTTTGTACTCATCACCACCTGCTAAAGCAGAAAAAGGTCCTGCTCGGAGTATGAGTGCAACCAAAATTGGATGAAACAGCCTTGGGAAGAGCAAGTAGTTTGACTCTTCATGTAGCACAGAGTATCTCTTCGTGTTGCCTGCAGCATGGGATCCAGAAGCATCTAACCTCTTCTTAGTGTTTTCCTATAACAAAAGGAGACTGCAGGGGCTTCCACTGCAGTGATCCTGCCTTGACCTGGCCAAGCTAACAAGGCTGGGCAGTGAGGAAACGCTATCAGAACCAGAGGGGCCAATGTTTAAATGCTGAGATTAGGATTAGGAGCCTTTTAAAGTGTAAGAAGTGAGCTGCTTCAGTGATTTTGTCCTCAAAACCATGGTGGTTCCCGACTCTTGAGCATGAGCATGTACTGTGAATACTCTTGATATGCACAAAGTGACAAATTATTACTGAGGTTTATGGAACTTGAACTTTTTCAGAAAGCTGGGCTTTTAAATGCCCTTGTCAGTTCCCAAGCCTTTTCAGCATACCAAGCACCAAGCCATCTCCCAAGCTGCTTCATGGCCAGGCTCGGCTTTTCAGCAAAAAACTAGTATCACTCCAGATTAATATTTATGCTTATATTTGTCTAAGAGAAGGCAGAAGCAACTGGCGTTGCCTCTCAAACAAATAATAGAACAGCGTCTTTTAAGGCAGAAGCACAAAAGCTTTTCCACATCCATAAAAATGAATCATCGTTTGACTACAAACACAGCCTTCACAGTGTGCATTAGGTGAAGTCAGAGATCTGAATATGTTCAACATTATTCAGCTGTTTCCCTCCCAACAGTTAACCCGCAGGGAGTCACAGTTTTTGATCTTTCCATGTTTGATAGATATTCTGCTCTCCCTTTACAGATGCTAAGTGTTTCACATTGGAAGCAGCTTCCCAAAGACTTCAGGCAGGATAGACAGAAAACTCCACAGAGGCAAGGCAGGCTACTTCCCTCTACATTGCTTAGTCACAGCACTACAGTTACAGGGCAGCACTGGTAAATCTTCATTTTACTGTTCTAAAACTCAGTAAGCGAAGGCTTTCCTCCTCCCTGTTGTAAATGCCAATCAATATTTAGCTTCTCTGAAGAGAAGAAAAAAGTATTCCTTTTGTAGTGAACTGGAAAACACCATCTTTTCACAGCTATAGTTTGCCACTTGAGAAAAATCTCATTGTACATGTTTCTGAAGGTTTAAGAATTAGAGAAATTATACAAACCAACTCAGAACTACCAGAAACATTTATTTCGTGTTTTGGCTCTCCAAAGTCAGTTCTTGGTGATTCTACTGAAAGTCAAGATGTGAGCCTTTTCTGGACATAACAAGGCAGGACCCATTACATTTTTTCCAGTACTAGCTCATTAACTGCTAAGTATGAGACAGCTTTCTAAGGCACAGGGGTGGGCTGCTGCTACATTATTGATCTAAGCACAGTGAAACAAATAACATCTTGGAGTACAGCAGTCAAACTCCCTCCAATTTAGATCATGTTTCTTTTTTAACTCTTTTTTTCACCAAAATAAGCATCCACCACCATTTCTACCTTGGACATTTAAGCCTACATGTAACCCAACCTTCTTTTTCCCAGATTCTTTTTCTGAGAAGCTGTAAGGAAAGCTGGGTTGGATTTGTAGTGTTGACAATCTCCTTTCCAGAGGTTGTGACACAAAAGTACTCTACCAGATCACAAGCTCCAGAGTTGCAATTCCCTCATTTTCCTGTCATCACCTCAACACTGGCTGATGTGCTCCATCTCATGTCCTGTGTATTATTGAACATGTATGAAAGCAGAGACAAGTGCCGAGGAGTTTCCTTTCTCAGGAGCAGCCCTACTCACCAGGCTGGAGGGTCATTTGCCTTCCAATATCTCTGACTCATATGCTACCAAAGTTCACCATAAAAAAGTTGAATCACTGCAATATTTGATCAAAATGCCTCTGCAAACATGTACTGTCTGATGACTAATACTCTGCATCAGAAAACTGGGGAGTTCTCCATTCGAATAACTGCCCTGACTTCTGGGTAGACAGTGCTCAGCCCCCCTTTTCTGCACTGTTTTGTATATTAATATTATATATTGGATTGAACTAGCTATTCAACAAATGAGAGAGATTTCTCACAGGGAGGTAAGAAGTGGAGCTGGTGGGATGCATGTACACTAGGAAAATAAATATACCCAAGATTGTCCCTGGCACCGATGCCAACCAGCACAGAAGAGCAGGCATCCATACTATTACCCTCCAGCACAAGGAAGCTGCATGCCTGTGCCAACTCCTGAACCACAAGGGGAAACAGTTTGAAAGCATTCAGGTTACCACAGACCAAGGGCAAGCCAGGGACCACTAAAACAATTCAGCAGGACAGAAGATGGAGTTCCAGCACCAACAAATGTTCTCTGATGCTTAATTTATTAATACAGATGTAGCCCTGGATTCAAATCCCTGAGCAAATTAATGTTTCATTATGTCAATGTCAACTGGAAATACTTCTCCTCCTGTTCTTTCTATCCACAAAATGACTGGTAGTGACAGGCAGTGCTCTCTGGTAGAAGCTTAGGGGACTGTTTGAGACATAGGGCCTCCGATCTAAAGCAGAAGAAGAAAGTCAACCATCTTCCTCAGCATCTTCTAACTCTTCTCCCATCTTCTTCCATTCAGCATATGCAATCCACTCTTCCAGGCTACTGTTGGATAATAAATCATTTTCAGTGACATGTCATCAGCTCTGTTTACAGGCAGATCAGACAGAACACTGCAATGTGCCCTACCTGCTTTGCTGGAAGACACCGCTGCCTTCAAGCAAAGCTTTGACCTACAGACAGCTACTGGCAGCATTAAAGCTGACAGGCAACAGCCATTCTTTCTACAGAGTAAACAGAAGGCACAGTTCAGGCTGAACGAACTGCCTGGAGACCACCACAGGTAACTCCCAACTCTGCTGGCTGCATTGCCAAGTCTGGGGAGATTAAGATACAGGGTCTGAAGGTTTATTTGGGATGCGCGTCTCCATATATATGAACAAGGGGTGTGCTTGGTTGCAAACACAGAGCTGAGAGCCAAGTGAAGCCCAGCAGCTGGGGAGAGAAGTGATGCTACAAGTGAACCTGAGGCAAAGGGACAGAGCATGCTGGTTCACAGCACTGGCTGGGAGCATCTGCTTGGAATCAGCAAGCAAAGCACGTGGCTGCTGCTGTAGAAGTTAAATCCTGAGATGCAATGTGTAATCTTAGAAAATAAATAAAATCACACCAAATTTTCATGTCATATCAAAAATCTGCCCTGTGAACTGAAAACATGGCCCCCAGACTATCAGCTGACCACGTAAGTGGCAGGAACAACAGGTGAAGGATCCTGTTTTGACAGCAATAACCTGGCACAATTTGTTTATTTTTTATTTCTAGCATCTGTCATTTTGTGGCTCTACTGAGTCATCCTGTCAAACTGTTCTGTTCCAGACTGATGATTTTTATTGTGATACGAAAGCTACATCAGAAAGATAACAGGTCAAGCTCTTATGAAGAATGTTGCCTTCCTGTGGTGCATGGATTATGTCTTATCTGCTTTTTCTGGACTAACAGTGAACACGCCGCTAGTTACTTCCAGTTTGTAAACTGACGTGAAATTACTGAAAGTGAAAAGGTACTGGTGGCACATGTATGTATGGCACTGTGTCAATACAAGAGAGCCTACACTTGATACTTGACACGCAGGCACACACACATACACAAATAACGAGTGCAGGTTTTACTTCCACATCAGGAAAGATGACTGAAGGAAGAACATCAACACTTAAGGCCCAAGACGTCACAAATTGTAGTTAGATGCACTCATACCACCAGTTACTGGCTCTCAGCTGGGAAGGATAAAACCCAACTGAGAAAACTGAACAGCTTTCTAAACCACATCCCAGCTGAAAGTCTCCAAATCAGTCATCATCTACTTCCCATGTGATTTCTCAAGACCTCAGCATAGAACAGACTTGAAGTCTGGCACTGAAGAAGATACTGAAATTGGGATCATCTTTCACTTTATCGTGTCTGATAATCTCGAACCTGAGCAAACCTGGGCTAAGAGCTGTGCCATGTCAACAGCAAGAAAACAGCATGGCAAGACCTACATCATATGCATCATGTCCTTCCTGTCCAGCAAAAAAGAACAACTACAAAAAGAAGTTCTGGCAATTATTTGGGTGTATGAATACCTCTAAGAGTCCCCATCCTAAGTGTTGCCAGTGAACTTGGACACATATCACTGATAGCCATCAAAATATCTCAACTTCACTTGCAATAAATCAAAGTACAGATAATAGACTATCTCCCATATTTTTCATTTCAGGAGATATTTTGTACAGCAAATACACTGTCAAGAAGACCACTGCCATGAAAGGCAACAAATTCTTAGATGCACTGACTAACCCTTCCAAATGCACTGGATTTTGTCATGGGCAACAGAGCACAAACTGACTGAAGGCTAGCCTGCATAGTGAGATTTCATCTTCCTTGTATCTTCCACAGTGTTTTAAGGTGATTTCCTATTGTTGAAAAATAATGTAATACAAATTTATCAGATGTATGGATAGAAAAGCAAGCTGTGAAGAGGAGTTACAAAATGCATTTTACCTCAGTGCCTGGTAAAAACTACCATTAATAAGCAAAGACGTATGGGCCATGACTTGATGCTAGCCTACTTTGTAGCTTCCTAGATTAGTTTTAATACCACATACATAAGGGTAATTCTACAGTGCTTAAATGAAAGTTCCCCTTCTGCATCAATGTATAGGAGATAAACTGTGCTGCTGCAATTTCCAAGAGTTTGAGCAGACTGAGGAAGGTAGAAGGGAAATCACATGCTGTTCAAGGCAAGGCTCTGGGGTTTGGGAGGCAACAGGAATCCAATAGATTTCCCACCGCAATCAGAATCACTCACTCATTCCCATGTGAGCAGTACTGGACTCTCAGCCCCATGCATATTTAATAACATGGACAGAGCCTAAAAATATGACCTGCTTTGATGAAAGTGTATTGATTTGAAGTAGCTTTTGTCTGTCATTCTGTAGTTAAGCCTGGAATGAGCAAACAAAATTATTTGTTATTTCTTTCAATGTAGCCTAGATTCTACCATTTTTCATGCTATTCTACACTTTATTTTCTCCTTTCACCTGCAAGACTGAAGTCTCACCTAAAAACCACTCAATTTCCCAGTGGACTATAGATCAAAAAGCTTTCTCTGTCTGCAGCCAGTTCCAAGGACCGTAGCTGGAATCTTTTGACAGACCAGCTGTGAGGTCTGCTTTTCCCCAGTGCCTCCTCTCTCCCCAGCTCACTGCCTTGCTGCTCACATCTGTTCCGGCTGCCTGCTAGCTCCCATTGCAGGAGATACTGAAACTCTGTGTGCTGTCTTTTGCAATGCTTTTGCTCATATTACCGTATCACCTAGGTAAGTCTCATCAGAAATGGCTGCTCCTCAACTTGATTTGCCCATCTTGGGTGTGCGCTGAGGGATGTACCGAGCACTGAGCAGCTGAGACGTAAGAAGGCTCAAGAAGGGGACTTGCCATGTCACGTAACTAGGTTTCAGTGATGCAGACCAAGTCTCCTTATTTATGAAATCCTCATCTGCTTTGTGCTAATTATCTCTTCTAATAAACCACTTACTGCACTAATACCCCCATGAATCCCGCTGAGATTAGCAGAACTACAGAGTAGTCAGTGAAACATCTGACCGTCGAACCCTGACCAGACAGAGCTGTGACAGAGCATACCATGACTATATAAACCATTAAATAAAAAGCCCATCAATCTGTCCCCAGACAACTAGCAGTGACATGTCTCCTGTTTGTCAACTATTCAAGGTTAAAGCTACATCACACAGTTATTTTGGTGTCACCAAAATCAAGAGCTCACAGCCACAGAATCCTAGGTGAGATGCCTAGAATTCTGAAAATCCCAGGTCCTTGGGATAGGACAAAGCCATCTCTTTATGGGGCTGCTACAAAATGGCTAACACAGGCAATTCAGTAAATTCTTCCTGACAGATACGTTTAAATAACTACAGCCCTCACTCAGTAAAAACGAGGTTAGCTCCTCAGACATTTTACTCCATAAGCAAACCAATCTTGTTGAGCTCTTTTCTTCATTCAAATTTGAGGCAGTTTTGTGGCAGAAACCTTAACTCATAGCTCCTGAAGACTCCTGCCACTAGTAGTGTAGACTGAAGATTGTAAGTCCTTCAGCCGATACAAGCTTTGGCTAAGCTAATTATTTGCTTCTTAAAAATCATCAGGTGGTTACTAACTTTTTGCAAATCTAAAGCCAGTCAGTTCTTTACCCTCATCAAACACTTTGACAACAGGCAGTACAAAGGATCTCAAGGTCATTATTTCTCAGGAAGTTTACACTGAGAAAATAGACCCAAGAACTGCCTCCTGGTAATCCCTTCCTACAAAAGGTCAAAAACATTTTCAAGGCATTCATTGCAAAATTTGCTTCACAAAGCACTGTGGAGTTCACCGCAAAAGAGCCAACTCCCCTCCTGATCCCAGCTTACAGTTTTTCATTTAACAAAGGCTGATGAGTAAAACCAGCTGGGGTGACACAAATTCCTCTCATTGTTAGTGCTGCTCTATACAGACACCCTCTCCTGCTGAAAACATCCACTGACAATTTCAACAACCGTTCAAACATCAGAGACATTTTCTAGTGATCAGTAATAAGGTAGCCCATCAAAACCATATGCCAAATCTTGTATTTTTGTTCTTAAAATAGTCACACTACAGATAGCGAGTATTGCCATGGATAAAGCCCAAATTCAGGCCAAAGTAAATTGGGAGTGGCTACATATCTCGACACAGAAAGATTTTCTTTCCTTTCTTCTCCTCCTTAGTTCTCTGGCAAGCATTGTACTTCTGATCAGAGAATGACAAGCCCCACTTAAAAAGACAGTACCTTTTCAGCATTTTTAACCAAAATACCTCCTTCCTTTTAGGCCAAAGACAGCAGATATTCTGAGTTGTTTCCATGATAGGAAGAGTTGCAGCTTTAAGAAAAACAATGCATTTGACATTTTCAACAGGATCATAAGAATTAGTAATCCGTAACAGCTGTGCTACATGTTTCACCACTTTTATAGATTTATTAGGTTAATTTATTTAGGTACTATACAAGAAGAATGCAAAGCTTTTCTCTGGATCAAAAAGTAGTGAACAATAATTTAGCGAGCTTGAGTGAATTACAATTCATTCTGCAAGCAGCTTTTTATTGTGAGGACTGAACTATATATTCATAGCATATTTACAGATCACTATACTTTGCTTTTTGAGAAATGCTATAAACAATAGTCAGCAACTGAAGGAAAACAGCATAATTTCACAGATAAATGTCTTCACGTTCAGGATGGATGCTTCATTGGTTTCCCTTTTGTATCCCTTTACACATGTGGCTAATACGATATTGTATCTTTTAGTTCATATGTGTTACATTGTAGATTGATCAAGACAAAAAGATTTCAATAAAAATATCTGATTACTTTTTTTATATCTCTAATTACATAGTGAGTTTCTATACTAAAGCAGCATAAAATGAAATGTGCTGTTATGCGATCTCTTCTGTCTTACTAGCTGTCTTAACAACACTAAAACTTATTAATTTTGCTCTTACCATAGTATCATACAATTCTGCTATTGAATTTTCTGGAGCAGGATCTGAGATCCTACAGCGTGCATTCCAGATGTAGCTCTTCCCCCAGTCTGGGCAGTTACTAGCTGACATCCCTGGGACCCCATTAATGCACAGACCAGTACAGGTGTGTTTGCATGGTCTCCATGGCCCCAGCAACAAGAAGGTTCCCCATGCCTGCTCTAAAGGAACAAACCTGTTGATTTACAAGACCTAATCTCAGAGTCTGAGTTTGGATTTGTTATCACGGGAGCTTCAGTGACCAAATGATTTCTCTGAATACTCCACTTGTAAGAGATGAAAAGCAGAGCAAAATTCAGTTATCTTAGGAGTCAAACTGTGTTTTGCTTACACAGTTTCTCATGCTGGTGAGATTTTCCTGAGGATCTTCAAACTCCATGTGACATCGTGTATTAGCTATATTTGCAAGACACTAAAGATAAAATTCTTTAAGAAATGATGGAGTCAGTAGACTTCTTTGACAGAAGTGATACTGCTCTGTCTGTCAGGGACTGCTGAGCAAGCTCAGGAAGAGACAGATCTGGGAGGCAGCAGTGGGTGGCAGTAGGAGACCTGGAGCAGATTGAGGAACCTGGAAACAAAATTCACAAGAAACAAAGAAGACTGTGAAGAGCTTAAGGCAATTTCAAAATTCATTAAGCTGGATCAAATCAAGACCTGCCCTGCAATGGCATCACACACAAGTGAAGAACTGGGCACGAACACTGCTATTTCTGGACTGATATGGTCTTTTTTTTTTTCCATTAAAAGAATCAGTCACTTTGACCAGTCAAACAAGTGCCTAACTTTCCGAGTTTTCTCTTTGCCTTTTCGGAGGATGTTCCTGCAGGAGAAGGTACACACAGCTCAGGGTTGTTGCTGACTATGGGTCTTGCTGCATTGTCAGAGGACACTTGAGAGAAGTGTTTTTCAAAATAAACTTTTAAATCTATTGCCTTGAAAAAATTCCAGTGAACAGAGAGAGACCAGGAGAAGTTCTGTATCCGTGGAGTGCTCACGAAAGCACTATGCATAAAATCTTTTGGCACAAAAGTATCTCCTCACAAATTGACTTGCAAGCACTTGTTTCATTTTCTGCTGTGAAATGATGTTCCTACACAGTACTTTAAAATGAAAATCCATTATTAAAGATGCAGGAAGCAAATATCAACAATTGAAGGGACAGGAACCTCTCCCATCTTTATAAAATGTAATGCATCACCATTTTTATGCCCTCCTATTTCTTCAATATCTTTTGGAACGTGGTTTTTTTCCCTTTTCGCTTTTCTTCTGTCAGAATGTTTCAGTGCTGGAAGTTACTGTGAACTGGTTAAAGAGAGGTTCATGCAGCTGCCTTCATATTAAATGACCAGAAGCATGCACACTTTACATATTCAAATAAAGCCATATAAATGTTTACATTTTTAACTTACATATTACTCCCAATCTTATCACTTCATTGCTAATCATATGCAGATATGGAAACCTTATTAAAAAACCAAACCAAACCAAAAATCCTGTATTTCAGCTAACATTCATGAAATCCACATAGTGGAATTTTCAAAAATTCTTGCTTTTCCTTCAAATTAATACAGTTAATATGTGGAAAAATCTCTTCGTCTACTAGTCCAGATAAATGAAACATTCAGAGTTCATACATAACAGCCCTCAAAGTTATCTATCTTGTTCTAACAAAATAAGAGTTAAGCAATCATGAACAAGAACAATCCAAATCTGCATTTCTTCTCAACTACTAGGACACTGAGAAGAAGGATACATTGAAAGGTCCAGTCTTTGATGTGTTCTGCTCTCATTTACGTGCATTCATTACCATGCCAGATAATTAAACAGCACAGACGTGATAGAAAGAACTTGTCTTACTATTTTATTTCATTAAGCTGTAAGAAAGAGTAATCACACCCACTGGACACAATCCTCCTCTCAGATCCATAATGCAGACTCCTGTACCTCAGCAGAGCTCAAGAAGACGTACAGGGTTGTCAACACCTTTATTGTATGATGCAAAGCTGACAGGAGTTAATGAAATATGGTACAAAAAGCTGCAGAAAGACACAACTGTAATATTTAGTTATAATATTTGTTGAGGGGTTTGTGCGCATTTTAATAAAATAAATGTTAACCACTTTATATGTGATTGACAGGCAGCAGTGTTTTATATCAACCCTTCTGAAAAAGCAGCTCTTTATCAGCATTGTGCTCTCCTTCCACTTGCAGAATGAATATTAACTTTATCTTGTGGTTGTGCATACAGGTATCACGGCTAAGACCTTCATGTGTATTTGAAAGGAAAGTTTATTCTTCAGCTTGTCTGCAAAAGATAAGATTCAAACCACTCTTACAACAGATAAAATCAGGAACATCTCCACGTGTCATGACAATCAGCAGTGTTACCACCAACAGAAACTGAGACCATAAACAATGCCAACTTCTTTGGATAAAAGTTCCATGCGATAAAATTTTGTTATTATTGAGAATATTCCTCTGCAAACGTACACCTGGAGTAGATTACACTGAAGGGAATTAAAATCCTGGCAAGGGTATTAAAGCTCATCGGGCATCTGCAGAGTTTTTGTGTCTCTGGTTGATTCATTCAGAGAATGCCAGAATAGCCAAGACTGGAAGGGAGAAATTAAGAAATTGCCTAATTCAACTCTCCTGATCCAAGCTGGATCAATGAAGCAGGTTACTCAGGACCTTGTATGGCTGGGCTTTGAGTTATTGGTCTACATTACACATCTCATAGAGTGGAAAAAGGAAGAGGCCAGTCGCTGGCATGGAGAATCAGTGACCCTCTCGTAGAATATAAAGTCCAACATGCAAGTTAAACACTAAAGGCTTCCACAGAAGCTTCATGTCTTACAGTGAAACTCCCAGACTCACAGGAGATACTTTAGGTGCAGGAACAACATCACATATAAATATGCCTTCACTTCATCAATATAGATGTGCAGATATAGCTACTAAGGTTTGCAGTACTACCCACAGACCTCCCTTGCTTTGGTAGTCTTTTTACTTTAAATTTTAAAATTTTCCATTCTTAAAAGCAACAATGACAAAAAGTTGTCATTGTTCAAGCTGCATTCATTATTTCAAATCCCTCTTTCCTTCCAAACACAGATGATGCAGAGGACAAACAGACATTACTTGGTAACCAAGCTGCTAGTCATGTAAATTCCCTGATATATTGCCCAACTTATTTATGTTTCCTTCTTAGCATTCACTAAGAAGTTTAGGGAAAAAAAAAAGAGTTCTACAGTAAATGTAAACAGACCAAAACAGAACTTTTCAGGCCCAATCTCACTCATACTCCAGTTTGTCAAACACGTCTCCTGATGGAAGAACAAGTAAAGCAATGACCATGTAAGAAAATGAACATCAATATATGCACAGCAGCTTGTCAGCTATAAAGCAGAAACAAACTCGGGCCAGAGCAAAGTCAAATACAGAAGAATGAGAAGAATGCATCTCTTCTGTTTATAATATTACAGTAAAGGGACAAATAACTGAAATATCCAGCAGCAAAAAAGCCCCAGCTGTATAAAATCAATGTCTGATGAACAGCTGAAGAGGGATGGATTCTTCTGCTCTGATTAGCCTCAGCTTGGCTCGTGCAAGCAGCACGGTACCCAGCAGCGCAGATCAGCCCCGTGTTTTTGCATATGCTATTTCTGCATGGACCTGGCATGCTACTGATTATTGTTACTGAAACAGATCAGTTACATTGATGCTCTGGAGGAGACAAATTGCATTCTGTATGCTCTTCTTCCAATGTTTCACATAAAATACAACGTACAATTAAAGGAAACTTAAAGAAATGTAGTCCAGAATCAATCTATAGTGTCAGCAATATCTGGATAAAAGGAATCCTTTCATAAGCTTCCATGTTCTACTGCCAGGTAAATGCCCATTCAACTATGTTTACTCTCAATATGTGTAAGCAAGTGTAGCAATCAGAAAAACCTGCTAATTAGGTTAGTTATGAGCACTTCTGAGGAAGCTACAGTTTCTTGGAAACTAGTTTCTGAATGTTTGTCTGATTTTAAACTTTGTGAAAATAATTAATGTTGCATGTTCTGACAAATACTTGCTGTTCCCTCTCCTGCACTGCATAACGCCACACTGCTAGGAATCTGCCTCAACAGCTAGGGCTATCCCCTGAAGCAAGAGCACTAATGGTGTCCTTAAAAATCACTGCTGATCACAAGACTTGAGTGCTCCATGAATGGTACAGGCACTTTGATAAAGACGGAATGGAGATCACAAGATTTGAGTGCTCCATGGATGATACAGGCACTCTGATAAAGACAGAATGGAAGGGTAAGTTGCTCTGTTTGTGAGCAGGCAGCTGGGATGCATGGAGCTCTGCCTTGGGACACTGGGTGAGCCAGCTGAGAGCTTATGGTGACACTGTGATGGGTGTCTGCTACAGCTTGCCTGATCAGGAATACAGAGTAGGTCCTTCTTCAGACAACTGGTGGAAGCCTCATGCTTGCAGGTTCTGGTTCTCATGAGGGTTTTCAGCAACCTCAGTAACTGCTGGAAGTGCAACACAGCAGGTCACATGCAGTCTGGGAAGTTTCTGGAACACACTGGTGATAACTTCTTCATGTGGATGACTGAGGAACCAAGGAAAGGAGGCACTCTGCTGGACCACATTCTTACAAAGAAGGAAGAACTACTGGAGCTGTGAAGGTCAGGGACAACCCTGGCTGCAGTGACCATGAATGGTGGAGTTCAGGATCCTGGAAGATCAGAAAAAAAGTTCAAGCTCCTCCAAGCTCAGAAATGGATCTTATCAATCTTCAGGAAATCAAGCAAAGGTGGCAGGAAGCGTACATGGATGAACAGGGAGCTCCTGATTAAACTCAGACATCAAAAGGAAGCATACAAGAAGTTGGAGGACTCAGGTGACTCAGGAGGAATATAGAGACACTGAGCATGCAGCAGTGGATTTAGGGAACCCAACCGGAGCTCATTTTGGTGAGGGTAGATTCAACTGGCAACAAGAAAGGCTTCTACAGGTGTAACAGAAGCAAACAAATAAAAGTTTAGGGAAAATGCAGGCCCCCATTCAGCTGAATGATGCAAGGACCTGTTGGCAGACAATGCAAAAGGACTGAAATACTAACGTCTTCTTCACCTTAATCTGTACTAGTAGGACTTGTGTTCAGGAATCTCAGGTCCCCAAGATCAGTGGGAAAGTCTAGAGCAAGGAAGATTTAACCTTGATGGAGAAGAATCAGGTTAGGGAATACTTAAATGAACTCCATATACTTTAGTCCATGAGTCATGACAACATCTGTCCAATGTCATTGTGAGGCCATGTTCAATACTCTTTGAAACTTCACAGTGATCAGGGGAGGTTACTATTGACTGGAAGAAAGCAAATGTCACTCTGATCTTCAAGAAAGGCAAGACGGAGGATTCCAGGAACTACAGGTTGGTCAAACTCATCTCAATCTTTGTGAATATGACAAAAATAAATCTTCCTAGAAACCTTTTCCAAACACATGAAGGACAAGGTAACTGGGTGTAGTCAGTATGGATTTACGAAGATGAAATCATGCCTGACTGACCTGGTCTTCTGCAAAAAGACAACTGGCTTGCCAAGGGAAGAGCAGTGGATGATGTTTATCCTGACTCAGAAGGCCTTTTCACACCATTTTCTATAAAATCCTCATAGAAAAGCTGATAAAATAGAGGTAAGATAAAGGACAGTGAGCTGGACTGAAAACTGGCTGAACTGCCTGGCTCAGAGGGTTGTGGACTAGCAGCAAAAAGTTCAATTGAAGGCCAGTCACTAGTTGTGCTCACCAAGAGTCAATACTGAGGTCAACACTAACCTCTTCACTGACAACCTGGACAATGGAGCAGAGTACACCCTCAAGAAGTTTGGAGATGGTACAAAACCGGGAGGAGTGGCTGAGAGACCAGATGGTTTTGCTGCCATTCAAGGGGACCAAAACAGGCTGGAGAAATGAGCAAACAGGAATCTCAAAGTTCAGCAATGGAAAATGTCAAGTCCTGCAGCTGGGCAAGAATAACTCTATGCAGCAGTACATGCTGGGGGCTGACTGGCTGGATAGCGGCTTTGCAGAACACAATTTAGGGATATTGTTGGACACCAAATTCACCATGAAACAGCAATGTACTCTTGTGGCAAAGGTGGCCAGCAGCTTCGTGGCTGAGTATATCTGAGTACTCAGCCTGAGGCAGAGCATATCTAGCAAGTTGAGGGAGGTGGGTCCTATTCCTCTACTCAGCATTGTTGAGGCCACATCTTAAGTGCTGTGGTCCCATATCTAGAGTGCTGTATCAAGTTCTGGGCTCCCTGGTACAACGGAGACATGGACATACTGGAGCTAAGCCCAGTGAAGGGCCACAGAGATAATTAAAGGACTTGATCATCTCTCATAAGGGGAGAGGCTTAGAGGGCTGTTCAGCCTGGAGAAGAGAAGGCTCAGGGAGAGTCTTATTGATGTATATAAATATCTGATGGAAGGGAGTAAAGAATATGGAGCCAAGTCCTTCTCAGTGGTGCCCTGCGACAAGCTAAGAGGCAATGGGTGCAAAAAGAAATCCAGGAAATTTCATTTAAACATAAGAAAAACCTTTTTTGCTGTAACTGTGGTCAGACAATAGAACAGGTCGCCAAGAGAGATTGTGGACCTCCATCCCTGGGGAAATTCAGAACCTGACTGTACATGGCTCTGAGCACCCTATCTGGCTAAGCCTGCTCTGAGCAGTTAGGTGTGACTATATGATCTCCAGAGGTCCTTGCCAATCTCAACTCTTCTGATTCTGTAATCTTTGTGTAGCCAGTATACACATGTATAGATAGATGGAATAAAAAAATGTACTTTCTTAGTATGTTTTCTGCAACAAGCTTTTTATTCAGACCTTAAATCTTAAGATTTAATACTCTTCAGAAGTATATTAGCATCAAAAGTATAGTTACCTTTAGAAATCCTTTTGTATAAGTTCTATAAACTTCCTCAGAGCTTTGACTGAATATTCTATGAAGTATCACAGATTTCTGTTCTCAGGGGCCCACTACAGTACACCTTTTCACTTTTATTTTCCAAATTTATTACTAGACGACACTGTCACCCATTTTAATGAAGAAGGTAATGAAATGCTCATACTCCCCTGCAAGGTTACGTATACCAATGCAACACAAAACTTCAAGAAATAAATGAAACATTCTGTTCATCTGTCATTCTGTAATAAAATATTAAAAAAAAAAAGTCAACTGCAAGAAAAATGAACTCTCATCTCCTGTGCTTCCTCTCGTATGCACAGGAAGAAACAGCCTTTTCTGATGAGCCGAATGCTGAAAAGTGTTGCTTTGTACGTTCATCATAAAATAATGAAAAAAAAAAGACAATTTAAATTAAAGTCAAAGGTTCAGTTGTCATTGGTTCTAAGTCAATCTAGAAAAACAAGAAAAATGTGTCTATTTAAAGACAAATGGAATTAAAATTATTCTGCTGTTCTGAAGAAGCAGTAAGCAAGCATAAGGGAGACCTAATCTAAATGCCACAGTCCTCAAGAAGAAAGAGGTTTATTGCTAAGAGATAGATGATATACTCAGAGGTTCTCACTGAAATCAAATGTAAAAGATCTAAAAGATGCAGACCCGGGCAATCTACCCACATACAGCAATGAGACCCTACTGACAACAAAAGGGACCGAACAGAACGAGGGGAAAATGCAATAAGCTTGAAGCTCTGTAAAACCTGCAAGGACGAAGCAAGGATGAAGAGTTCCAGCTCCACTTTGAGGTCATACACACAGTAGGAAAGTGTTGACAGCCATGAATTTTTTGTTTAAACATTAATATTTCAATCAGAGACACATCAAATATTGCTAAGAAGTCCTGTGGTAATGACCTTCCTTCATAACCCAAACAAACAAATGGGGGAAGAAGGAAGAATTAATAAGACTCTTTTGTTATTTATAGTAAGATATTGCCCCAATTCAAACTTGGTGACATCCACGCAACAAGAACTAATCACACAAGAAACAGATTTGGACTTGCAAATCTAGCAAGCAGCTTAAATGTGCTGTTTCATATAGCATGATGACAAAAATAAAACAAATTAGCCCAGTCTAAGTGAACACGGAGATAAAAGGGAACAGAAAACATGGTTTGTTTTTACTGAAATAGTCTTGAGATACATAATTTGCTTTCTGTATTCTATCTGACAACTCTTGCAAATGACATTGATGATGCTGACTTTGCATGCTAATACAGATGTATGATGACAGATCTGAGGCTTTCCAGGGCACAGCATGTGGCCAGCTCTTCATACATCAGAGCCTGCAAGGGCTGCATCCAGGCTGTAACAAGCTAGGAAACAGCTAAACTTAAATGCCCATTGTCTCTGAGAAGATAGCTACATAACCCATCTCACTAATTTTGATCTCTGGTATCTTCAAGAATCTCTTGCTGCTCTGATAAACAAGCAAGGAAATAGGTAATTCTGGTTCTCCAGAAGGGAAATGAAGACTAGATAAAGGTATAACCCGGTCCCTGTAAGGCTACAATAAAAGTAAGAACATGAAAGAAACATGTGGATGCCCTAACCAGGGAAAACCTGGAGGGCCTGGACTAGACCAAATGCTGAGGCAATTGTGCAATACGTTCATCTTCAGGAGGCATTATGGGATATGCTAATCTAATTCATATCTCTGTATCTCTAATACAGAGATGCTGTATTAGAACAAAGCACACCAGTATCAGGACTGGAAGCACCATGACTTTGTTAGTGAGGTGTGTACCTCAACTCTTTGTTAGGAGTTAGGTTTTTTTGCTCAAGTTGGCCTCAAGTTGTTCCAGGGGAGTCTTAGATTGGATTTTAGGGAAAATTTCTTCACTGAAAGGGCTGTCAAGCATTTGAACAGGCTGCCCAGGGGAAGTGGCTGAGTCACCATCCCTGAAGGTATTTAAAAGACGTGTAGATCTGGCACTTAGGAAAATGGTTTAGTGGTGAATCAATCCGGCAGTGTTAGGTTTATGGTTGGTCTCAATGATCTTAAGGGTCTTTTCCAACCTAAATGATTCTATGGTTGGCACACTGCTTTCAGGCATCTGCAAGACACTGTACCTTGTGGAGGAAAATCAAGTGTCAAGTACCAAACAAAGCACTTGTTTGGTACTCCTGCACCATGCTTCAGCGCATGGCAAATGCCCATTGGTGGCATTGGCATGCCTAAATTCTCAGTCAGGAGGACAAAAGCTGTTAGCACAAAACCTATTCATCTATCTAAGTGTGATTTTGGTACCGGAAGAACTCTAGAGCAGTTATCGAAGGGTCTAGGTATTGTTGATGAGAGCTAGGGGTTCTGGGCAAAGATACATGAATACCAGTATCAGAATGCCACATGAGAGAAACAGAATGCACAGGAACAAAGTGCAAAGAGAAGTATAAATAGACAGTGGCTATCACCATCATGTTTTCCCCCAAATGAGAAAAGGATATGAAAACACATAGAATGTTCAACAAGGACTTTGTGTCTTGCCCATATCAGCGATCCCGATGGTTCAGCTGTGCAACAAACGTGAATGCAAATCCTAATGAAGAATGAGAAAAACAGTACAAGTTTGTTCATGGGGCTTCGAGCCCTGAGGTTTCATCTTAGGAAGCCAACAAATTGAACTGAGCGCCAGCCAACATTTCTGAGGGACACTGACAAAGTTTTCTTAAAAGAGACTAAACCACAGACAAAACTGAACATTGCATAATATAAGTCCTTGCAAACCCCTACATTCTAGTATGTTCAAATGGCAAAATGGTCAATGTGTCTTTTTCATGGATATAATAGGGTTTTATTCATCAGAGGCCAGTGCTGGCTGATACTCACCAGAAGCCATCAATTGCTACTTCTAAAAAGAGTTTGAAGTCACCACCTATAAGGTTTCCAGAGCAATACAAGGGCTATTTTCTCAACAAGCAAAGTATGATTTTCAAATTGAATAAAAACCTGGAAGAGATTTGGTCACTGCAGCCACATTCTCTAAAGCGTCTGAAAAAGTGCAGAGGAGCAAAGTCCAGAGCTGGATTATGTTAATCCGATTTAAAAGAAAAAAAAAGCCTGTCCAGTCTAAGATAGAAGGCAGACTTACTGCTGAGGAAAGATCCCACATAAAGTAATTACGGCTGTTACTAAGGGATGGCTAGGACAGTGTAATTCCAGCCCTTTTATCAGTGTGTCCTGGGTTCAGCAGTAGCAGTCATTTTTTCTCCTTCTTAGTAGCTGGCGCAGTGCTGTGTTTTTTGACTTTCGGCCTGGTAACAGCATTGATAACACCGATGTTTTCAGTTGTGCCTTTGTAATGTTTAGTCTGAGCAAGGACTTTCTGAGCCTCATGCTCTGCCAGGGAGGAGAGGAAGCCGGGAGGAAGCAGAGATGGGACACCTGACCTAGATTGGCCAAGGAGGTATTCCATACCACAGCACGTCATGCCCAGGATGTGGAACTGGGGGCAGTTACCTGGAAGGGAGAGAACTG
>JANHGB010010970.1:0-10783 GCA_026283785.1 Coracopsis vasa
AGAGCCTTGGGTGACATGGTTTAGTGTGAGGTGTCCTTGCCCATGGCAGGGGGGTTGGAACTGGATGATCTTAAGGTTCTTTCCAACCCAAACCATTCTGTGATTCTGTATTTATCAGTGTTCATGAATTCTGTTATTATTAGGATTAATATAATAAAAACTCATCAAAAAGCTCAATCTAAATTATGCACAGGTTCCATTCTTCTAAAACCTTACATAAACCATTGGTTTTGCTACTTCATTTCAGTTCAAAGAATTTCTAGCAATATTTTTAATCTCTGTCTTCACAGTTCAACAGTTTTATATCTGTTCTTTTAGAACATTTGAGTGCTGCCAGATCTTAGAAATGGTTTGGATCTTTTCTGATTTGAAATCTCTTCAAATAATCATTGAGTAGAACATGAATTACAGCTCCTCTGCCTTCCTCCAAGAGAACTTAGTTCCTAAAGAGACAAGTATCAGTTATACACGACCATGAATTCAACAACATATTGTACAGCTCTTCAGGACTATAGAATACTGACAAGCACAAGCAAACCAGCCTTGAGTTTCTATTGTGGGACTCTCAGGTATAACTAGGGATTGTAAAGTGTCATCTTCCTCCTGAAGCAGTGATTAATATTGTCATGCACGCCATACATAAATGGCTGTTTTATTCAAGTAAAGAAGCAAGTTTCAAGTTTCTATTTGTTATGCTCACACTTCAAAACTGAATACAAGTAGTCATGTTAAACTTCCAAACACCCTTACACAGTTTCTTAAAGCCAGGAGGAAGAAATAACAACACGATTTAGCAATTTCCATGCTGCATTGAATGCAGCATGGAAGAAAATAAATGAAAGACAATAAAATCCAAACCCCAAACCTTCTATTTTCTGAATAGAAGTAGTAGCTGAAGTCCTGAGTGGCAGGAGTGTAGGAAAAGGTCCTAAAGCGCTCCTTTTCCTACTTCCATCACCTAGAGCTGTTGGGCTACACTTTTACCTGACTTAATAAGATTCTCTCTTTACAATGGATGTTTACTGCCTCAATAAAGACATTGCCAGCATTTATGAAGAATGATTTTACAAGATCATGATTTGAGCTCTTCAAATTAAAATGGAGTTGAAAGAGCAGTTTTGGGGCCTGGTTACATGACACATACAAGATCTGCAGCGTCACTTGCTCTACTGAGCCACTCTTCTACTTGTCTGTAAGTCTTAAAAATCTCTGTGAGGTTTTAAGTGGTCCCTCTCATGTATTCGAGGCATCTTCTCCACTATAGGGAGAGCAACTGCAATACTGTTAATATTTCAGATAGATAAAGGAGTTGAGCTGATGAAGCACCTTATTTCCTGTCACAGTTCAGCTCACTTAAGTGGGCAGAAGACAAACCCCATGGGAAGAAGAGGGAGGAACTGAACAGACTCACTTGGCCATATGGTTTAAATGCACACGTGTTCCTCACAGCTGCTCTGCTAAAACCACCCCGAGGTCTCGCACAACAAACCCTTGTCTATCTGTTGCCATCCTACAAGACATGGCATGAACACACCCCACAAGTACTGAAACATTTCCATGAGACCAGGAGACATTGATAATAGCAAATCACTGCTCCAACATCTTACCTGCCTTTGCCAGCATGTAGAAAGAGCTGGGCAGAAGACCTCAGTACTTACCAATGCAGCATGCAAGCTGTTGTTATTAAACAGGGGTTGCAGTTCATTTTACAAACTGATATCACACAAGACTAGAATAAATAAGATTAATATAAAAGTAAATTCTTTTTTTGGTGGAAATTCGTAATTGGATCTTTCCTACTGGAAAATAGACAAAATTTCTGCACTGGAAAGACTGGAAAGGTTTAAATTCACAGCATTTTGTATCAGTAGAAAAGTAGCAAGTTTTTGTTTGGTGTCTATTTCACTGCCAGCAATGAAATAGGTTCCTGAGCCTCAGGCCATCTGCCTGCCTTCATTCAGTCAGCTTCATCATCGCTGGGTTTCTCTTCTGAATCATCATTTTCATACTCCTCATCCTCATAGCCAAAAGCACCTTCAGCTTCAGGGTCAGACTGACCTTCCTCTTCACTCTCATGGGGCTGATCAGACCAAGAGCTAGGTCTTGACTGGTCATCATCCTCTTCCTGGGAATGGCTAAGTGACTGGCCTGCTTTTGCTTGTGCTTCATCTTCCTCCTCCTTTTCCTCCTCCTCTTCTTCATGGTGCTGGTCAGAGGTGGGGCTCAACTCAGCTGCCTGGCAAGGCTGATGGGCATAAGGGCTGGCTCTTGCCTCTTCCTCATCCTCCAGCTCACTGGACTGGCCATCCTGGATGGGAGTTTTGACACCTTTTCTGTTCTCCTCCTCCCAGGACTGCTCTGACCCACTGCTGTCAGCCTCAAAGGACTCCCTTTCCTTCACTTCATCCTTGATGGCTCTGAAAAGACAATTCACACATGTGATTTTACTTGCAGGTAAGATGCCCTCCAGCAGGTTTTCAACTACCTTCAGGTAATGTAGGACAAATCCTGGTAGCCTTGGCTGGGGTGGAAATGGGGAAGGGAAAGGGAAAGGGGGGACACTGGAGTCTGCTGTTATGCTAGAAAACAACTCAACAGTATTGCTTATATATATTCAATTCTTTCATTTCTGCTTTCTTTGGAATCATAATACCTAATGGATATTGAAAAGTGGGGTTTACAAGACTTACTTTAACAATTCAGTGAAGGTAATGCAGAATGAAGTGAGTTGCTAGCAACCTGCCACGGTTTTTGGTGACAGGAACAAATACAGAAGGTTTGCCTTCAGTTTTCTTTGAAGAGCATTTCAAACCATACCCAGTGCTCGCCTCTGTTTTATGGAATCACATTTAATTGGGGTAAAACAACAAAATACATACTAATGCTAACTACAGCCAGGTATTTACATGGGAAATACTGCAAATAAGTAAAACAAAGAAACCTACACATCAAAAATTACTAATTACTGGGTATGGGGGGGATCCTTCATTAATCTCTACCTTTCTCTGGCATCAGTGGAGTAATTAAAATCTTCAGCACTGGAATATTGTAGCAGTTTGGTTGCTTGTCCTTTCCTTGAAACAAACTCTGGGCATATCCCCAGCGCTCTCAGTCTGTTGGAATAATGCTTTTCTGCAGCTATCCTGGCATTTTTCTGTAGGCAAACCACAATGGTTACGTGTTATCTAAATGCATTCAATGCCTGTCTTTTGATACTTTATTTATAGCAATATTCCATTTCATTAATTGCATCTGGCAAGTGGAATGATTATTCACTGCAGGTAAGAATGGCAAAACAATACTTAAACTTTACACCAGGCTTTCCTTTGCTGTACTAGTTTAGAGCTGGTTTGCTCCCTGTGCCCACTGGCTAATGAAGAGCTCTGTGTTCTGTATACGGCTCTTGAGGGAGGAGGAAGATGTGGCCATGTAGAATTGCCCTAAAAAAGCAGTATTCACCTTCTTACCTGCTATTTAACAGCTTACACAGATGTGTATCTCTGCCTTCGGAAACTGAGGGTGTAAATTCTCTTCCACCAGGTAAGATGTGAGTGAGGAGAACTTGTCCTCCAACCTACACGGATGCTCCTGCCCCACACCCAGGAAACCCACACAGAACAAGGGATCAGGGAACCAGCGATCTACGAGTTGCTGCCCCTCTGGGTTTGGAAACAGGTCAGGGACCACATTACCAGCATGTGGCTGTAATGAAATGGAGAGAGAATAATCTATACTGCAGCTGAGCTTTATAGTAGACACTTGAATTTTCTTATCACTTCTGTCCCAACTTAAGCCTCTTACATTTTTTGCTGTGTTTAAAGTTACTCATGTTGTAACTGATTTGGACAACATTTACTGCAGCCATCCCTGTTCCCTGTGCAAGCATGCCACGAATATCTAGTCCCCAAAATTAGTAATATTTATATGGAAATAGGGCAATAGAAATCAAAATGAACAAAAACTGGCCTGAAAGGTGTATTCAAGCTATCCTGACTACAAATGTATCTGAAGGTAAGAAGTAACACAGAAGCAAGATAACCTGAGTGACTCTTTCAAAAAGCAATGGCCTTTGTTTTACTCTTTCTTCTATTTCTTGCAACTCTTGCAGATATTCTTGCATTCTCTGCTTCTCATAATTCCTAAGGGAAATGGAGGACAAGAGAAATGATTAGTAATTTATAATACAAGAAGTCATTTCCTACCGCAGTTAAACTGCTCCTAACAAACTCAATATTCTCCTACTTAAAGATGTATAAACAGTAAATGAGCTTACAGTGGTTACAGGCTCTGAGGTTATTGTCTCCTTTCACAGCAATTGCCTGTCTCTAAGCACTGAATAAAACTGGCTGGGAAGCTGTCACTTTGGAGAAGCAGAGAGAGGTCCTGGCTACTGAGCTTAAATAGAGTTTGCCTGAGTTTGGTTTCTTAGGGTTATTTGGGATACTTAGGTTTTTAAAGGCTGATTTCATACAGATATTCTGCTTGTTCTAAGCAGTGTTAAGTAGAATACACATAGGAAATTAGTATCATTAAATAAAAATCAGTACTTTAAGGTAAAAGTTTGATGATAAGAACCTTGCTAGTTCTCCAGTCTGTCTCACAAGAGGGGTGGCCATATTCTGGATCATAGAATCATGGAATGGTTTGGGTTGAAAGGGACCTTAAAGCTCATCCAGCTCCAACCCCCTGCCGTGGGCAGGGACACCTTCCACTAGAGCAGGTTGCTCCAAGCCCCGTCCAACCTGTCCTTGAACACTGGCAGGGATGGGGCAGCCACAGCTTCTCTGTGCACCCTGTGCCAGTGCCATCATAGGACACTGTTTTCCTAGGTGGTTTGTCAAGGGCCCAGGCGTTACAGCAGGATGAGGAAACATCTCAGATCACAGCAAGCACCAGATAATCCAGGTAATGGGCTCTAATCCTCTGTGTGGGACAAAGACACCTCTTTGTGGTATTCCCTCTGTACTGGGCCAGCTCCAGCATTACCAAGACACTTAAGGTCAAGCATGAGGGTGATGGCACATTTACACTTGTGTCTCCTCCTGCCTCCTTCCCTTACCATCCTCTGAACTTCTGCAATGCACAACAGCTGTGCATTAAAGCAAGTTATTCACCACTTGGAGAGAGTGAACTTCATTGGTGCTCCTTGCTTGCTCTCTCAGGTGGCTTTCTACAAACCTAATTATCTGTTAGAAGAGCACTTACATTAATGTACCCTATTACCCAGCCTATGCTGAAATAAGCATTATCAAGTTAAGCACTTGTACCAGCCTTAATGCATCAGCACCAGGGAAGTAATCTTGCTTTGTAACAGCATAATTTTATGTGCAGACAAGAATTCAGCACGAGTGTGTTCCAATACACCTGAAATGTGATTAAGCTGAAGACTTCAATGTTGAAGTTTGCTGTTGAATGAACTCGAATCACATCTTGTAAACACCCCCACTATTTGTCTTGATTCTCCACCCTGCTACTGTAACTCAATTTGCTTTCTGCTTCTGTCCTACAGTCAGCAGATCATGTACCCAAGGACAATGACATTATAAAGCTCCTGTTATTAACAGTATCTACTGGTTGCATTACAAAAGTAATTGTGTTTGAGCTCTGACTCTAACAAAATAGTCACTGCCTCTAACTCTAACAAAGAAGGCACTGCCCTCTTTGACCTGAATCTCTACCTCTGCATCTCTGCTGCCCAGGACCATGTGTGCTTTGGCTACAGCCCTTTCCTCCACCTGCATTTCAGACTGAAATGGCTTCAGCCATATTCTAAATGTCTTCAGGTTTAGTATGAGAGTTAAGAGTTGCTAACCTAAGCTATGAATCTCATAATCAGGCCTATCTCATGATCATTCATGAGTGTGAGGTGTCCCTCCCCATGGCAGGGGGTTGGAACTGGATGATCTTAAGGTCCCTTCCAACCCAAACCATTCCATGATTCACCCTTGTATTGTTTTGTGCTACCACTGTCAGTTACTGGCCGTTTGCCTGCTTACTGGAAACCAGGATTCACAGTCACTGCCCAGGATCCTGCCTATGCATGAAGCAACAGAGGCAGAGCAGTCAGTACCTCTCACTGTCACCATGTAACACCACCTTAAATGGATGATACTGCTGCAGTGCCATGGTGCTAAGAGAGATACAAACCTCACCAGAGACTCATTCAAACAGGACTAATTTGTGGAGTTTTTTTCCTAGGAATTACAAAGAACAAGAAGTAGGAATGAAAAGCAGAAACAAGGCCAAGGAGCAATTCTGGAGTCAGATCAGCATCGGGGAGCTGGAGCCATCTGGACTGGTAGCTTACAGCACACTGAGAAGGCCCTGATGTTTATTCCTTGAGTGCAACTTTTCCTCAAGTCCTATAGAAACAGCCTTCCAGTCTCTACCTCTACTAAAGGTAATCTTGGATCCCATTCCTGCTAAGCACCAGCAGCTTCCTGCTTTGCTGCTGATACCTGTGCTACGTTGAAATAATATTCCTGCTCTAATTTTCCCTCTTAAGTGGGGTCCTGCTGGGACAAAGTAATGAATTGTGACTTGTTCATTACTGTAGGAGACAGTGAGCACCAAAGTGGTACCAACACCTGACAATTGAGAAGTGCAAGGGTATTCTGTAACTACACTGGCCCTTTTCCTTTTGATTTCTCCATTGAGGAAACACAGGAGCTAATCTGTAATATCATAAAGATCAAAATCCTGAGAACAGGCAACAGCTTCCCAGTTGGAATACTGCATTTGGCCACTTCCTTCCTACCTGCTTGTACAGCGTATGACTTAGCAAATGCGTAACTACATAAACTTGGACTACGCCATATTTTACATTGTATGTCTCTCATACAATGTAGAATGAGATCTCCAGGATCAGGCGAATGCAACAAGATACCTGAATGTTCTTAATTTGGATTTAGACACCTGAGCAAGGCTCTGATGGGGGTCATTGGCCTCAGCCCGAGTGGTTACAAGTTTCTGGAGTGTTTTTGTTCTTTGTTTCTGCTTTGTTCTGATCCTTTGCTGTTGTTCTTCCAGCTTCCTCTTTTCCTCAAGTGAACTCCTGGTGGAAACATAAACTAAGGCTGAATTCACTTTGAACCAAGAGCAAGACTTCAAAGGAAGCTTTGGCAAAGAGGAAAGCAGGGTGAAAACAGGGTAGGTGTAAGAGGACACAAGGTATGTTCAGGGCTATCCTGGGAAGCAGCAGGCATTTATCCCTTTCCTGTGTATATGCTGTCAAAAATGCACTATTCTTTCTTTAACAATCTTAAGTCCTATTTTTAAGTATTTTAAGTTGTCTATTATAATTATGCCCTTATATTAATATACATTAAGTTCTCTATCCACTGGCTGGAAAAATTCACTCCATATATAGAAATACAAGAGCAGACTGCTCTTAAAGCACATACACAATGTAGAGCACCACTGCAGTAGTCACCTTATGGCGTGTATTCGACGTCTTGTGGATTCTGTGATTTTTGGTGATTTAGATCCTCCAAGATGTGAATTCACCCTTGAGTGTCTCATCTGGGGGTTACGTCTTGGAGAGACATATGGCCAGCGTGTTTCCTTCAGCTTCTCTTCATCCTCTTCAATGTCCTTCAATATCTTCCCCTTGTTTGAGGGAATATACGGAGTACGGAGACCAAAAGGTTCACAGACTGTCAGGTGCTTCGCTTGTTTCTGCTGCAGGAGCCACTGCTGAAATCTCTGGTGCAGCAGTTCAAAGTCTGGAACACTTGATTTGATCCTGGGTTTATGCTCTGCTTGCTTTGGTTCACTGCACTTGGGTTTCTTCTTTTTACTGGCATCCTTCAAAGCCAGCCTGCTGTTGGGGAGAGATGAATTACGTAGCAGCTCCTCAGCTCTCATTCTGATCCTGATCTCCCTGTAGAGCTCCTCCTCCTTCAGCCTGTCATTAACAGCCGGGCTATAGACACACCTAGGAACTGGTTTTGCTTTGAACACTCCTGGTTTCTTTTCAGGCGCAGAAAGGTCTCTCAGCTGCATTTTCCTCATCTCATTCCTTTGCTTCTCTCGCTCAATGAATTTAAACGGCTTCTGACAAGCCAAGACCTGGAGTTTGCTCCTCTCTTTCACAGACCTCCTGCGCTCTTCATTGCGCTGCACGATCTCATGGTAGAGCGGCAGGAAGACAGCAGCGGGCACTGGGGTGGCTCGGAACTGCTTCTGACACTCTGCTTCCTCCTCCAGCCGCTTCTTCAGTAAGTCGTTCTCCATTTCAATCAGTGACTTCGACTTGATGTTCTGCTCTTTCTTCCTGGCTTCTCTGATAGTCATCTGGAAGGGCTTGGGCACCGTCACTCTGGGTGACCATGCTTTCTGTTTCTTCCGCGTGGTCCTGCAGGCGGGTGAGCTGGGTTTGGTGCGAGGGATGTAATCTTCCACAGAGAACCCATCCCACATTGTTTCAATCCGTTGCTTGGCAAGTGCAGACGATGGAGTTTCACTCCTGTTTTCTTCAAAGGCTAATTCTCTGTCAGACCCCTCAGATACACTTGAGCTTAAGGGATCGCTTAAGTCAGAGTCTGAAAAGGATCTGTGCAGATGTAGAGGATGATACGAGCTCTTCTCCCAAGTTGGCCTTTAAAAAAGGGAAGAAAAAGGTGTTTTGAGCCAGTCCAACACTGGTACAAAGCCAGTAACTTCCACTGCATCATTATCATCATCCACTGCATCCACTATCATCATTAGAAACAAAACTCAACAGTGCTGGTGAGGAAAAGGAAAGGGTAAGAGAAGCACATGGGGCACTCAGGCCTGATGATAGGTTTAAGTCAGTGCTGGTCACAAACAAGTCAGCACTTCTTAAGGAAAGGCACTGTGCTTTATTAAACGTGGTGCCCAGCCTCTGCTGCACACACACTTGTAACTCCCACAGCCCTTTAGCAAGGTGAACAAGCACTTCTGTTATTAAAGCTAACTTCTCTGTGTTGCCTGCTTACAGGAAATGGGGATAGTAACACTTTCCAGCCCCAGAAACCAAACCCCACAAACCTGGTTTACATCTGGTTTGCAGGTCTCTGCAAAGCGTTTCATCATACAATCACAGCCTGGGTTGTGTTGGAAGGGACCTTAAAGCTCATCCAGTTCCAACTCCCTGCCAGGGGCAGGGACACCTTCACTAGACCTCCAGATAAAAGGCACCACCAGACTTACCTGCAGTACATGCCAGCAGCCGTGCTTCTCTTGCCCAGGGGCTGCTCTCTTTTCAAATACAGTTTATTCCGGTACATGCTTTCCAGCCTGGCCATGGTCTCCAAGTGCGCGTTCTTCAGCGCCTCCAGCTTCAGGTAATACTCTTGGTTTGAATGGTGCATTTTGGAGAAGTCTATCTGCCTGTCACAGTCTCCATTCAGAGTCAGGGACCGCTCTCTGTCGGTGCTTGAATCCAAATCAAAACCATCCTGCAAGAGAGGGATGTTTGCAAAGCGTTCCGAGTGTTAGAAGAAAGGGGACCAAGGTTCTTAATATTGCTTTAGCCTGGTGATGCTAATGAATGATGCAGTAATGCCAAACAGAGATACGAGGATACAAATGTTACCACAAAGCTACATGGAGTAATCTTGTTGTATGATAGTCTGTATCCTACAGGTCCTACTTAAAGCATGTAGGATCCCTAAATCTGTCCTGTAATCACTATATTTACACCAGGAAATACAATCTAAAGGATTTACCAAAAGAAACCAGTTTAACTATGTTGTAAAGTGTAATTTTACCCTTGATTACTGTGCAGCTCCAGGAAAGCCTTCATTTAGAAACAAACAGAACCACAGCTGAACCTTCCCTGCCTCCTGCTCCCATAAGGGAAGCCATCAGGTATCTTGTGTGTAAATGTTTATTCCCTTTTCCATAAGTTGCTGTGGAACAACAGGGATGCTGATGGTTGTGCTGCTGTCTGGCAGCTTGCAGCTGTGTGCAGGTTCTTTAAGTATTATTTAAAGCTTACAGTTAGAGAAGTCATTAAAACTGCATTACAAAGACTCCTTTTATGTTATCCTTAAGCACCATGTTTAAAAAAATGCCAGGACAGTTTCTTTATCCCCAAATTAACGCTCTTCCACATGGAGATGTTTTAATGATCTTTGACACTCCAACAAAACGTCTCGTTTGTCAGGTTTTCATTGCAAAACTCTTCAACCCATTTTTCCCCAGCATCAAGACCTAAAGCAGCACGACAAGGAAGCGAGTTTAAAACAGCCGTTACAGAAAGCCACCATCCGCCTCCTCCTGAGCCCATCGCGTATGAGCCTCCCGGCTCCTTCCTCGGTCCGCGGAGCGATCCCAGGCTCTTCCCGGACTTGGGCATCGCCACCTCTTAGCTCCGCTCCCCCAGCTCCCGGCCGTCCTGCCGCAGAGTGAGCAGAGCATCAATGTTTGGCCTCTGCTCCCAAAGAAAATGAGCCAGGACAAAAAGCTGCTGCTGGTACTCTTCTGCATCCAGTCCAATCCTCAGTGGGGCTATCACCTTTGTTGTGGCTCCTTTGTTTCCCCACTAAAAGTCCATTGGAATCCAACTTCTCCGGTGTCATCTCCCGGCTGTCCTGCTGCGGAGTGAAAGGAGCACAGATGTTTGGTCTCTTCTCCCAAACAAAAAGATCCAGGACAAAAATCTGCTGCTGGTCCTCTTCTGCTGCCTGTCCCCTCCTCAGCTATGCAAACACCATTGCTTTAGCTCCTTTGTATCCTCTCTAAAAGTCCAATAGTATCCAACTTCTCAGGGGTCACCTCCCGGCCTTCCTGCTGCAGAGTGGGCAGTGCACCAATG
>JANHGB010010972.1:0-10525 GCA_026283785.1 Coracopsis vasa
CAGGGATGGTGACTCAATTACCTGGGCAGCCTGTTTCAGTGCTTGACAACCCTTTTGGGGAAGAGTTTTTTCCTAATATCCAATCTAAACCTCCCCTAGTGCAATTTGATGCATTTCCTCTTGTCCTGTCACTTGTTATTGGGAGAAGAGACCAGTCCTCTGCTTGCTACAACCTCCATTCAGGGATGAAGCCTCTCCTGAGCCTCCTTCAGACACCTGAGGTGAGAGCTTATTTAGTAGAAATGAAAACAAAGTGGACCAGCCAGTGTTTGGAATATGAAACTAGATAAATTCAGACTAAACCATTAACGCGATAAGCTCCTCAAACAGGAGTTATCTAGGTTTCATGTTACTTCTTCATCAGTTAAATTGTTTAAAGATTGAGCTGCAGTATACCCATTTGAAAAGCAAAAGACTTGCAGCAGAGGCTGTAGAACTGACACAGAAATTACTAAACGCTGTGCTGCAGGATAACACTAAACTGGAGATATACCTGAACGTTAGGTCCCCTATAGACAACTATATCACTGAAGGATGGATGGAGCAGGGAGGACCAGAGGGTATCCTTACTGCTGCTGAAGCTCTGGCAGACCATTCATTCCCCCAGCACAAGACTCTGCCTGTCCGAGTGCCTTGCCTGGGGTCCTCCCATGTCACATAAGGCTTAGGGAGGAGATGCTCAGCTCTCCTACCACCCACATGGTGGATGACTGCCCATTATCTTCACATCCTGACTTTCCTTGTTGGAAAGTCAGAACACAGGATCATACTGATAATCGTTCACAAGTTTTGCACCTTTAAAAGTTGCAATTCCCCTATTTCTTCTTTTACTCACATACAGACTGGTTTATACTTCATGATTCAGGCCAGAAACTACCTGATGTATTGGTGCTCACTTCTTTCATCATCATACATTTAGCATTGACAGGGATTAGTACATTTTGAAAACGTGTTGTTTAGCTATAGCAGATAACACATGCTCAAATAATACAATTTTTCACCTTTAGTCTGTGAAAAGTGGTAATTAAAAATATGTTAATTATCTGCTGCATTCAGATTGGTTTTGTAGTCTAGAAGAAAGCCCATCTCAAGCTCCATTTACAGAATGAACTTTAGAGAAGCATAAAAATTATGCCAGATTTTACATCGTCATTCTTACACGCTGAGGTATCCAAACCAAGTCCGGTTGTTGTTAAAATCTTTGAAGAACACAGCTACTCTCAGCAGTTCTGGATGTTTGTGATTATGGAGTTTTCAGTATTATCAGAAATATTTAAAGTGCAAACCATTTTTTTTCTCCGTTATTTTGAAAACTAAAAGGAAAATAAAGATTTGTCTTGTAGAATCAAAGAATCACAGAATGGTTTGGGTTGGAAAGGACCTTAAGATCATCCAGTTCTAACTCCACTGCCATGGGGAGGGATGCCTCACACCAGACCATCTCACCCAGGACTCCATCCAAGCTGGCCTTGAACACTGCCAGGGATGGAGCATTTATCACTTCTTTGGGCAACCTTTTCCAGTGCCTCACCACCCTCGCAATATGTATGTATATGTGTGTGCATGCGCACATGTGTATGAATATATAGGTGTACACGTATATAATTTCACTTTTTGCTTTTTATATTTCCTATAATGATATCTCTCCTATATAGATCTTCTTTTCAGGCTTGTAACTGACTGTTAGCAATGTTAAAATAATCCATTACTTCATTCATCCATTCTGACAAAAGCAAGTTTTACTGAGTAGTGATGTGTGATCCTTTATTCTTGCTGGATAGAAGGAAAATGCTCAGACAAAAGCTTAAACAACTCTCTAAGCATGAATAGATTATTTTGGTATGGCATAATAGGTATATTATGCAACCAGAAGTGATTATGAACCAGCAAAAATTTTTTATCCACTTCAGTTAATCCTCAGTGATTCATTTGATTAGATTTGGGCTTCCTTGTTTTGATTTGTTAAAACCAGATTCAACAGTGATGGGATGTTTTAAAAACAGAATAGCAAAAGAAGGATTGACGTTGTATATATACAGAACCTGTAGCAGTTTCAAATACTACAAACAGGCTTTCAGGAGATCCATTGGAAATGCTTTTAAGAATGAACAAATATGTCAATGCTTTTTCATTGCACACATAAGCCGCTGCATTCAAATGAAAGACTGTATTATCTTACAAGATGAAAACAGCACAAAAGATTTTGACCTTCCAGGGGACACAGAATCACCCTGGGATTTCCAGGTCAGCTGCAACCTGACTCCCTCTCAGAGATTCAAGATGATACAGTCATTATCTTTATAACTTTTACCTACATCTGCACTTCAAAAAAGTGATGATCTATCAGCTTTCTGCTCAGTCACATAAATTGAATGGCCTTGCACTCTTTCACACTTGGCTCTGAATGGAAAAGCTGTTCTGCTTCTATACCTGCTATATATTTTACAAGTAACTACTGTCTGTTTTCCTTTTCGTTGAGTATGTATATACAGATGTGGTATGAGACTATGCATGTATATATGTACACCATCGAAATTCATGTATTTTGTAGATATTCAAAGGATTCTTCTGCCAGCTCTCTGAAAGTACCCTGAATAATTCAAAGAAGTCACTAAAAAAGGGTGACAATCCCAGGTTGTAAACCACACACTGTTCCTCACCAAGGGCATAAAACTTGTGTGGAAAACTTCATTCTAGCAAATATCCTGCATAAAATAGAGGGGAATCTCTGCTCTAATGTAGAATCTATTATGATAGATCTAAGGAATAAATCTAAGATGAAATGGACAATATGCCCAGATGAGTCCTCTGGGGATATTGTCCATTCTCAGCATTACTGCTGCTGTGCCCGAGCCTACAGGCAGAGCCTGATGGGACTGAAAATGATAAAACCTGGAGTATTTTCTACTACCTGGTTCTCGTGTTGATTTCATTCACCACTTGCTCCTTAATTTCATGCACTGACATCGCTGCTTCCATAAATTATCACATTTTATGGTTATATTGCTAGCAAAATAAACTTTGATGACATATTTAAAAGATGTCAAGGCTATGAAAATGAGTTTGTGTTTGCAGAATATCTCTGAGCTGTAGTAGTTGCAATAGATTGCAGCCAAAGGTGGGAAAAAAACCCCCAAGTGTTTAAATAAAAGTGACACAGCAAAGGTTATTCTGGCCACATATACCCACAGACACATGCAAAAATGACCTTGAAACACATCCCATCTGTCAGGTCTCTCCATCTGACTGAAGCAGGGAGTTGCTTTGCAGCCAACCCATACTAAATAGAATGAATTCAACAGAAAAAAAAATGTGGCAGGCAGCTTCTTGTCAGTCTAACTAATTAAAATAAAGCAAACAGATGGACAAGCAATGACTCTTATTTGGGCACTCTAAATGAGAAGGCACTGTTGTAATTGTCTTAGGATGTAAAAAGTGCCCTTACAGATCAGTTTCCAGGTTCTAGATGTTAAGGCTTGATCTGTGTTTCTGTTCGTCCCCCTGCAAGACACACACACAAACCCACATACATTGCTTTTATACTGAATTCTGCCTTGCAATGCATGAGTCGGGGGCTAAGTGGCTCTTGGAGAAATGGGAGAGGAAAGGGTAAGAGAAACAAGAGCCCACAGGTCTGATTAAACCATGCTGCTGCTCTTAATCTTTTGTAATCCTCAGTTTATATTCAGTTTTTGCACTACTGAATTATTACCACATCAACGGTGACTGAGGGAGGGTTGCAAAGAGGGAGGGTGATCACTTCTCAGGAGCAGCGAGCCTTAAAGCGGGAAAATGAAAGAGGAGAGGGAGTTGCAATGCTTGAAGCTTGCTCTGAGACAAGAGTGAAACTGCATGCAACAGGCAGCACACATGAAATAACAGGAGCTGAAGTGAGATGCTGCTGGGGAGGGCTCAATGTGCTTCAAGTTGGTGTAACCAGATCCTGCAGCTGATTTTAAGGATGAAAAGAGAAGGGAGAAGAAAGGGATGGTCTATACCAGGAAATGATGATGAATGCTTTACTTACAGCAGCTTGGACAGAGTTAAGGGGGGCTAAAAGTGAAGTGGAAGTTACAGAAACTGAACTGGAAAGGTCGTAGTTGAATGTTGACCACACAATAAAACTTGGTTATTACTTCTTCATAGCAGGATGAGCCCTTATTCCACCGCATTGACATGGGAAGAATCAGACAAAACCATGGATAGAAATATTCCATATAAAAAATAATAACTGAAATAATGGAAACAAATGCTTTACAGTGCATTTTTTTCAGTATTCTGCCTATATAAACATACAAATAAATGATCTTGTTTGAACTTTCGGCACCTCAATTAAAGACTTTATAGTGCAAGACATCAGTTCTACGAAGAGTCACACACATCTCACGGCATAACGTTTGTAGGGCTTTATTCAGTGCGTAGCAGTAAGCGTGTGTTTAAGCCTTTCCAGGGCAGGGAGATCAGCAATCCCAGCAACTCCAGAACTGATGAGCTGAACTGCCAAAGTCATGAGATTTGGCCTGGAAGTTATTAACATTTTCTGTGTGAGCCTCCAAAATACTGCTTTTTGAACAGCCTTTTCTGCCTTTGAGCATACGAGCCAACTCACAACAGTTCCTAGTGAACAAGGCCAGCTTTCTAGTCTCTTTGGGAGCCCTCACTAGAAGAACCAGCTGGGACTAAATCACAGAAAGCTGCCAGATGGTGTAGCCACCTTCTCTACTCCAACTGAAATGCCCAATGAGAAATAATTACGTACTTCTCTAGCCTGCTATCTGCCAGCCCACTGATACTGCAGCAGCTCGCTATGTATCCTCCTTCCCTCCACCATTTCACTTTCAGCCTTTATCATTCACTATGTCAATTAATTTTCCATTCTTCACCTTCACACATCCTGCGTTTCAAGCCTGGTATCAGCAAAAATGCGGAGTTAAGTCTGGAAGGAGTTGGAGAACCAGAACCTCAAACTAAATAGGATTTACCCCAGGCTCCTGGATACCTCCGACTCATGCCTCTTTTTCTGTGCCAATATCATCACCTACTCTTTCTGCTTTACTCATCCCAAACCTTCCTGGTAGTCCTGGAAAGGGAAAGGGGAAAAGGCATCCTTCTCCTTATAACTGCTCTGCAAATACTTGCAGTATGGTTAACCCTGAGTATTCTAGAATAATTAATTACTCTGCTGAGAATATATGTTAAAAATATACTAAAAGGGTCATATTTTCAAATATTCCTTTTATACATAACTGAAATCTCAGGTCTTCAGATGAAGTTGTAATTTCTGAAGGTGTAAATTACAACAAAAATGGTGATCAAATAAAGCAGAAAATTTCAATAGGGTCATGACAGTTACAGTGAATCTCTTGCCTGTGAAATCTCGTATACAAGTCTTAATTTAGGCAGATCAATGATTTTCAACACTGGTCCACAGACCACAAAGGGATCTGTAGACAAGTTCTAACAGATCTGCAAAAGGAAACTGAGAGAAAGCAAGTGAAATGTAAATAGGTGACATCTCTTAGAGAAGAATATCTCCAACTGAAGATGTTAATGAATCTTAAATAAAGCAAGGTTAAAAATCACTGGAATTGATTATTTTCTCCTTTACAGTCTGACTGAATATATTTTATTCACCTTAAAAAACAACAATACAAATCCCAGCAGCCATATTTCAGGGAAAATCTGAAACCCAGATGTCCTGGTCCTGCTCCCAGTTATTTGAGTGTTAAGATGAGAAATAACTTCATGAATGCCAATGCGGTTCAAATCAGCATCAGCACTCTCATCTGTGGAGAACAGAGCATAACAGAATCAATATCTGCAAACCTTGGAGTCTTATTAGCTGTGTCGTTAGGAAACCCAACCTGTGAAATCCTTAGTCTGTTCCTCCTTCAGCAAAGTTCTTCCTGACTTGCATGGGACTTAAGGGCTGAGTTTGAACCTCAAGGTTTGATCCATCCTCGGGGTCTCCCCAGAGCCCTTGAACAACCCTACCGATGGGCTTTTCAGGTTTATAACAGTTCTGTGATTCATTCTGTAGATCACATCCCCCCATAGAGCCCTGGATCTGACTCAAAATCTGCCTTTTCCTCTAAAAGTCCACAGGCAAATCGTTTATCTTTAGGAACTGATGAGTGTGTGAGAGGTTAACAAACCTCCGCAGGACTACTGTAGACCTCTCCATCTCTTTTTCAGATGTGACTCCACTGCACTCTTCAACCTAAACAGAGAGCTAGCTGTGTATTAAATATATATATATATATATATATAAGGTGCACAAAACCCCCTTCCCAAATCCACTAAACCAAAACTGTCTCTTGCACATCAAACACTCCCACTTTTCAAGGGGAGTGGTGATGGGAAAAGTGACAGGGAGAACAGATCTTGATGTGACAGATGTTAGTCATACTGCTTAATGCGCTACTGGAAAGCACTCAGATCGTGCAGTGATAAAGGCTGGGTATGAAACAGAGTAGAACATAATTCGTTCTTTTCTCACCATGTTTTGGAGTCCACATCCTTTGCTCTCTCTCAAGCATGATGATCAGCTTTTTCTCTCATTAGGTCCAAATGTGATTTGACAAACATTCACACTTACTTACTGATTTCATTCATTCACTCAGCTGAATACACAGGGCTAGGGAAATCATCCTTGGTGGCCCAAATCAAACATTTACACTTCAGTTTGCATATATGAAAACCCTAAAAGCTCGCAATTCCCATGAGACTATGAATGCACTGAATAACAAAACAACCTCACTTCTACTTTCTGCTTTCTGCTCTCCTCCATGCTTTAGATGCTCGCTGTTCTTGATTATTTTACTAGTTATTCAGCACAGTCAAGGTACTCAGCTTAACAAGGCACAAATACAACCGCTAATCCTGAAAGAGCTTAGTAAAAACAAGGATTACACATTGCTACAGCTCTCCTGACTTATGACAGCTCCCTGCTTTTCTGTCTTGTGCCATGTCCTGAGTAATTAGTGAAGACAAGGTGCCACTTTCAACACTAATTGCATCATTACATGGCTTAACAAAGACTTTTTGACCAATGCTGCACATTTTACAGGGCTGACTATGCAATCAGTGTGAGAAAAAAAACCCACCCCAATAGTCCCAGTCAGACAAAACCATTTTTAATAAGGCTGAATTTTCAACTCAGTGATTTAAATTTCTTTCACACCACATTTATTTCCTGAAGGATTTGTTGTAAGGCGATCAATGGCAATATTTTTTGTTCTTTGAATGTCTTTAAATTAAAGTCTCATCCTCTGCTCCTATTACCCCTTTTTTATGAGTGTTTCTCATCACTATATCTCCAAGTACTTCACAAAAAAAATATGTAAGAATCATTAGAGGTGTTTTATGGACAGGGAAGGTGAGGCAAAGGGTGTGAACCAAGCAAAACCTTGGATCATTACAATACATGATCACCCAGAAAAATTAGCTATAGAAATATCTCAGGTAATAATAAATACCATTATGCTATGATTAGTTTTGAATGAACTAACGCATCAGCTTACTCTCAAGTTACATTTCCATCACCTGGCAATAAAGGTAATGATTATACTCAGTGTTAGCATCACTAAAAGGAAGAAAATCTTTAGTTAATACCAGGCTTTATGTATAAACTCATGTTAAGCAAGTAAAATAACAAGGTATTCGTTTCAGTATCACTAATGGGACACGCTAATTTGAGATAGAAGGGCGGTAACTCCTGCTCTGAATGTTGTGTAGCAATAGTAGGTTGTTCTGAATTTATTTTATTTTATTATCTTATTTTACTTTTTATTTTATTTTATTTTATTCCATTTTATATTTTATTTTATGAATTTATTTTAATCTGGCTTGGGGTTTTTGTTCTTTTGTCTTTTTAATTATTTTGGTGTTACTATATTTAAACTGCTTCACAAGCACAGGCTTTTATTTAGCAAATGTAACACTGACATAATCATACCACAGGGCCATCTTTAAGACAAAACTGAGTAAAAACTGAAGCCCAGCTCTCCTTTGTCACTAACCATCATGAATTTGTGTCTTAAAATAGCTCCATGGATTTCAGCCTTCCCTTCAAACCCTGAAAACACACAATAGAATATACCCACAGACAAACGAAAGGCAGATTCAACAAAGGCTGAGCAAAAAAGAGAGGTACCAGCATTGTAAATCTAACATGACATTTGAAAACATCCCTCTTTTCTGCTCATTTTTGCAGGAGCTCCTCCTGCCTCTTTTGCCCTTTATTTATTCAGCCTGCAAAGATCCTTTTTTTCGGGTCAAGGGCCATGTTTTATTCTCATTGCTTAACATAAGAAGGAGCTAATTCAAGGCATTTTTCTAGTGTAAAGGAAATGATAAACACTGCCTGTATTAAAAGGAGTGTATTTTCAGGAGGAAGTGCTGACAGTAACAGAGCTGCTCCATTATCTGTACTTCTGATTAAACTATCAGCAACTCGTTCTGCAGCGTGTGCGAATGTGCTACTTGAGAAACAGCATAGAAAGAATCAATTTGGAGTCCCAAGCAAAGAGGTTATTGTATTTTGGCATAAGAGATAGATCTTTAAACACCCAATTGAGTTCCCATGTCTGCATCTCCTGTTAGCCAGCATGGACCAGCAGAAGAGGAGATAGAGCCAGCCCTGGGACACCCAACGCCACAATCTTGCTGTTGCATTGCGGTTGATGGTTTGTGTCACCTAATGCCTCGCCTGGATCTGCCTTGGGAGCAGCTACATTAAGACACATCCTGCAGCCTCATCACCTCACAGTTAAATGAAGAGGGCAAAGCCAAAGGCAGAGAAGAGAAAATGAGACAACCTGGACTCTTCAGCAGCAAAAAAAGGCTGATGCAGCCTTTATCTGGACGTGAGCTGCTGAAAGCAAGAGCTGTCTCAGAAGGAAACAAGTACAAGACACATTTGGTATTGCTCCAGAAATTCTTATTAAAACCTGTGCAGCACAATGTGTGGGAAAGCAGAAAGCAGGAGGCAAGTCAGTCTCCTGTCATGGGTTAAAAAAAGAGCTGCAAAGGAAAGGAGAAACACTTTGGGATCAGAGGGAAAAGATATAGTGAGCAAATAGCAGACAACTTTATGTATATCAAGGGTTAAACTAAACTCTTCTTTTGCTTTATCCACTGATTTTAGCGGGAGGAGAGAATTCCTAAGTCTTTGTTTTGTTGTTCTTTCCACAGTGAAAAAGAAAAACTAGAGAATGTGAGAGAGGCTTCTTGCTCAGGATTAATTATTGAGTGTTCCAGAGCTTTATAATATATTTATATACTCCCTAGAGCGTGGCAAACTCTCTCTACCTCTTTCTGTTTTACTGTGTCATCTCCATCCCAGCACTTTTCACTCAAATACCTTATGAGACCCTGTGTGGTATCAAAAGAAGTGGAGGTGCTGGAGGAAATGCTGGGGGGCCATACAGCTCCTGTTAGTGCTGCTCTTTCTAAGGGCTTCCTTCAAACAGCTTTGTTCTCAGCAGTTGAAGAACAACATGGCTCAAGAGGCATATAGTCATTCCAAAGTCTAGTATTTAAACTTTCAGTTCACCTAGAAATAGATTTGACTACCATAATTATTACCTTCTGCCACAGAATTTGATTATTTGTGCATCTTTTCCACACAGTTTGTTTTTCTCTTTAATCTTAACCCTCCTTCTCGCTACAGCGTAAGAAGCAAAACCAGATTAAAATGTGTTTGAAGCTTGAAATGAGGGTAGCAGGAGGCTTTTGATTAATATCTGCCAGAGGAGAATTGATTTTATTAGATGTGAGTGCTCCTGCTGGACAACTCAGATGACCCAGAGGATGGTGCAGAGATTACAGTCAATGGACAAAAAGTGAGGAGTAGGGTCACAAGCTCTGATGTTTGCCACTGTTAATGAGCACTTTGGTGGTACGCTGCCACTTGAAAGCCCTAAGCAAACATTAATTAACACATTCATTAATGGTCCTCCGCTTGCAGAGACAGGGAAAGAGATGAAGAAGGTGAAGTGTTGGCCCTGTTGACCTCAGTAATGGTTAAGTTATATTTGTGAAGCCAGAACTTCACCCCAGAGTGGTTTTCTATAGACGACACTAAAAACAGCTCATATGAAAAGCATTCTTGTTTTTCCACCATTGTTATGCTGGTGATAGTGAATCCCCTGGTTTACACGGCCACTCAGTCAATTAGAAGATCTAGAGATATGTCTATATAAATGTTCCAGATGTTTGATTTACCTCTGGAGCTTGGGATGACAGTAGAAAAAATGAAGAAAAACAATTTTGGGATGAAGATGCTGTGAACTGTTTCCTTGTTCTATGCTTGGTACTGTGTACAAGAAATACCTTAACTTTACTTCTTCATTCTTTGACAGGCTGAGAAAGTTGGGGCTGTTCAGCCTGGAGAAGAGAAGGCTGCGTGGAGGCCTCAGAGCAGCTTCCAGTATCTGAAGAGGGCTTATAAGGATGCTGGGGAGGGACTCTTCATTAGGGACTGTAGTGATAGGACAAGGGGTAACGGGTTAAAACTTAAACA
>JANHGB010010973.1:0-12870 GCA_026283785.1 Coracopsis vasa
GCTGGATCTTTATTTATTTATCCCCCCTCCCCCTCCCTTTCCCTTCCTAACTCCGCGGAGCCAGTTTCGGTCCCGATTGCCAAGAGCTTTGCTCTGATACGGGCTGGCCCCTCCGCCGCCCGCCGCTCCTGCCGCGCTCGTTCCGCTGCTCCCGGTGCCGCTGGTGCCTCCGGTACCTCCGGTGCCTCCCGCCCTGAGCCCCTCCTGCCCCGGCCAAACTTTTCCCCCCAACTTTCTTCCACTCGGCGCCCCTTCCCCCCGGCCCCTCTCCCTTCCCGAGCCTCCCATCTGCTTCCCGCTCCAGTCCCTACCGTCGTTTGGTTTTTTTCCCCGTTTCTAATTCCCCCCTCCCGGTGGTTTTTGGTTTTAAAACGCGTGTTTCGCCAAGTGGGTCGGTGCGGTTAATCTTTTATTTCGCCGTGTTTCTGGTGGCAGTGCTGGCCGTGTGTGTGTGTGTGTGTGTGAACGTTGTGTCTGCCTGAAATAGTACAGGGACTGTCTCTGCTGATGAACCCGGTGGGGAAGTTCAGCCTTTGATCATCAGTGGTGAAAATTGCAACAGGAAATAAAATGAAACGTTCTGACTGTTAGAAGACAATCCGCATTTTCAAATCAAATCCTTCTTTTGTTTTGTAGCCGAGTTGATATATTTGCACATGCCAAGTGGTTTTGCAATTTAGTTTTTATTTATTTTTTTCTTTTTTAAGAACAAAATAGTTTGTAACTTTGGAAGTGTTTTGTTTTGTCGTTTGTAGGGAGTTCTTCTTCTTTTGGGGGCCAAGGAAAAGAAACAGATGAGTGGGCCTGTATAGTAAATCTTTTCAAAGAGTTTTCTTTCAGGCTGCTTAATTGCTTTTTATTTTTTTTTTAATAGTGTGGTGGGGTTTTGTTTCTGGGAAGCGCAATATGGAAGTTCATTTTTCTTCTGCCAGACCCACCCACTGAAAAATCAGCTTTCCAGTTGATTGCCAGCTTTGATTTGACATTTGATTGATCACCTGTCATCTTGCTGCCTTTGATCTATTCATTCTTGATATATATCAATAAATCACTCACCATGGTAACCCAAGTGCCAATGACGTAAGGCTTGCCCTCTAGATTCTCTTAGCCAGACATGCACAATTATTATCTTGTTTGGCTTTTAATGTAGGCGGGTTTTTCCCCCCTTTTTTTTTTTCCTTTGTGTCCTTCATCAGATTAATTCTTTAAAGAAAACTTATATTTTATGGTTTCAGTTTAAAAACGGTTTGCTAATTTTTCCTACCCCTTCCCAATATTTTCTAGGTGTGGAATATTATGTGTGGGACAAAATGTATGGGCAACTTCAGTGGCATACTTGAATAAACTTTGAAAAGTAGTGCTCGGGGTTTGTTCAGGGGTAAATGGTATTTCAGAGAATCTGGGACGCGCGTAACTTTTATAAACTTGCCTATTTTGCCGTGTTCACGTAGGTGTAGGACAGTGGTGTGCAGGCAGAGCCTTTTGGGACGTGACCAATGAATGTACCTATGCAGGTTGCTCGTATGATTCCTGGCAGCAAAGATCCCCTTGAACCATAAATAATAGTTGAGCTAGAAATGCATATATATATATATATACACACATACACATATATATGTATTCAGAAGAACTCTCTGATGGGTTGCTATTATTGTTTTATTCACAAAGAGGTTATATCTGAATAAGGCATTAACATTCTCAACTTGCAGGATAAATAGCAATTTTTTTCATGGATGCTGATCATCACAGTGACAGTGCTAGAATTGCTCCTTTTTTTCTCTCTGTCAAGAGGATGAGGCTTCATTTTATTTTGTTTTCAAAGTAGAATTTTCACTTGCAATGCGTGTAGTATCTTTTTGTACAAGGGGGACCCTGTTCTTTTTAGAGGCGTAGACTACAGAGTGAGTAAATTTTTGCGAGCAAAACCCATGCTGTTGTTTCCCGGGATTTCCCTGCTGAGAATACAGTAAGATACGTTTTTATCCAGAATGCTACAGTATTTTTGAGAATCTTAATGACGAGGGAGAAATTTGAATGGCCACAATTACATCCTCCCTCCCTTATTCTCAGTATAAAACATGCATTGCTCTTCAGTGGTGCATTTCTTTGATTATATTTGTCCTCAGATCAGTGTTGTTTCAGGTGAGCAAAATACTGCAAATGCAGTTCAGTTTCAACCAGCATAACTGATCTGAAGTAGATTTATACATTTGCTGTAGTTCTCCTGCTTTGAAGTTGCTTTCGTGTGTTTGGGGTGGGGGGGATGGTCTCAAAGAGTAGACATGCCTGTTGTATCCAGTTCTTAAAACTGACTTTCATTTTCAGGGATAGTACTGAGGTTCTGTTTTCTCTAGTGAAAGATACCTCAAAGTGACAGTAGACAGACTGTGCAATAAGAAATGAGTTGCTCATCATTTTGCTCATAAGCAAAGCTCCTTATTTCTTTTATTTAAAGGAGCTAATACATTATATATTACTTAATTTTCACTTTTATTTATTTTTAGTTGTACAAGTTCAAACGTATCAGTTGCACTGCATTCTGTCTTGATGGCAGCAGAGATATTGAAGAGAAGTTTGCAACTTTTAGCTTGTTTAGATAGTTCACCTCCAACGGAAGAAAAATGATAAGCCTTATGATTCTGGACATGCCTGCTTTTGTCATTGCTTAAAATTAAATACTATGCACAACTGTAAATTATTACTACCATGCACTGACTTTGAAAGCAGGTTTCTAGTTTGATTAATGAATAATGTAAAGGTTAGACAGAACCAGCGAGTGAATCAGAAGTGAAGTCCTGCTGCTAGATGAAAATCTGTCTAGAGAAATATACATGGCAATTTTGTCCTTTTCTATTATTAATTTTAAGCCTTGTATTCCTAAGAAATATATTACAGACCACTGTACTGAAACAAGGTAGTGTAATTGGATAAATGGGGCACTATTTATGTTCGATGATGGGGATTTTTGATCTCAAATTACACTTTTAAAGACACTTTATTTCACATCAACACCGAAACTATGTCAAATGCATTTTGATCTTTCCAGGGCCGAATCTTTTCTGAATCGTCATTCCTTTTTGAGATCGTCATTTCCATTTTGGTAATTCTTGAAGCAGATAGTTCCAGCTCTTTATATCAGAGCCTGCTTTAGTATCATACTTCTGTTTACAATAAACAACCCATTTGTGCTGTAGCTTTCAGCCAAAGGGCTTTACAAGCTTTGGGCCTAATTCTCCTCTTGCTCAGGTGCAAATCAAAAATAGCTTTACTAGCAGCATCAGTGCAGTTGCAGTGAGTACTGTCTGCTCCCGTGAGTAAGAAGAGACTCAGGCCCAGAAAGTACTTCATCCTTCAATGAAACGCAGCCACCTCTGGGGTAGAAGTCTTGTAACGATTCCATAACAAATGGTAATATATTAACAGAAAAATGGAAAAAGGGTGGGAGCAAAGCAGAATTGCTATTCAGATTTTATTCCTAGGGGTATGAAATAGCTTTCAAACACAATTTCACTGGATTAAACTCTCCTTTCCCCTGCAGCTTGTTTAAATGTGCATATTTTATTTTGTGATCATGAATTGCTAGTTTGCTTTTTTAAACCTTGGAAAGAGGAATCTGAACTTAACACCTTTTCTGGCTGCAATTTTGTATTTCTTCTTTTCTTTCTCTCTCAGCTCCAGTAGGCTATCTAAGGACCAAAGCTCAGGAAGAGAACAGCTATCAGTCAGATATCAGTCGCATGTATTTTGTTTGTTGGAGCTATAGAATAACACAGTTTTGTTGTTGGAAGGAAGAGCCCTTGTAGAGTAGCAAGCAGAGGACGGTTAGCAGTCAGTACTTTACAGCTGCAGTTTGCACCTTAGTAGTAAAAAGGTTATTTAAAACAGAAACATCTTTAGAAAGTGCAATTCTGCATCTGCAGAGAGCACAGTGAATGACCAGCTAGGTCTGATATGTATATTTCTGTGATGAAATGGTATATATATGTATAAATAACCAAGAGCGCTGTGGCTTTTCGAGTATTATTTGTATCCTTTAATTATGGGGGCAATAGAAGCAGGTTCCAAGCAAGCAGTACTGAGTGAAACTGTAGAAATGGCAGCGCTGTTTTGTTTAACCATCCTCTACAAAAGCAAGTGCACATCAAAACCACCTAAATAGCTCATGCCTCAGAACCTTTCAGTTACTGTGCACATCACAGTGCTGACAGATGACAGAAAAGCCAAGGTGTTCACAAAGAAGAGGAGCCTGTAAATCCTGGTTAATTAAATATATTCCAAAATATACTTTTACAACTAAAGAGGCACCAAAATTAGTCGCCATCTGCGTATAAATTCTGGAATCGGCTAGTAAGCCCAAAGTTACTATGTAATTTTTTCCCATGTCAAAACTTTGGCCTGAAAAGGGCAATTTGAAATCAATTTCATTTTAGTTACTGTTTCCTTATTTCAGTTTTACTCTCACATATCAAAACACAGTGTATTATCACTATATAAAGAGTGGGACTCGCCAAGAGTTCAGCCCCTGTGACTATGAAATAAAAGATATTTCCATCAGTAAATGACACAATTTTATAGCACTTCTAAAAACATGTTCATTGTCAGAAATCCTTTTGCATAAATGCTCTCCCTCTTCTGTGCTCTCTAATTGAAAAGCTCATTTTCTTCAGAACGACAGGATTTTGGTATTTCCTCCCGGAGCTTTCTCCTCCTGATTTTCCCTCTCATTAGTAGCACCCACCTCACGCAACTGTTTCCCCTAGAAGAGGTCCCCGGAGTTCCTCTATAGCACAGAGCCAGGGTGAGCTTTTCTCCTGTGATTTTACTTCCCATCCCGATGAGGACATCACTCCCAGAGAGCAACTCCAGACTTGCGGGGAAAAAAAAAGCTGTCAGTTGCTGTGGCTGCAATTCCCAACTTAGCAGCAGCAGAGGGAATGGAACTGTACTCTATCAATTACAGTTGGAACCAGAGGCTAAACACTTATTGTGTTAAGCTATTGTGCAGATCTTAAGAGCTCAAATGTAAAAAAAATATCATGTCAGCTAGTGGAGGGGAGAATAAGGCCTGGCTCTTCTACTGGATGACGTATTATTAGCAAATGCACAGTAAAATTATTCATATTCCATTTAATGCCTCTTGGGTTGAGACATATGTGTGCCATATTATCCCTTAAAAAAAGGGGATCCTATTGATTTTACTGCTAAAATAAGCCTTTGTTTTTCCCTCTTCTCTGCAAAATGAAAATATCTGTGAAGTTTTACCTGTAAAGCGTGCTCATGAAAGCAGAGACATTTTCATCTGTCTCCGAACCTGATACAGGAGTCAACTGCAAACACATTACATTCTCAGCTGAAGTCTTATATTTCATTTGTGCAAGAGCAGTGATTTTTCATTACCTATTTAATTACAATAATTTACATGAGAGATGGTCCTGTTCTGCAGCTCTTACTCAGCACTTTGCTTCAGCGGGTAACTGGCCTGCGTAAAGACTATCTATGTACGACTGGGCTGTTTAGCTACAAAATTAAATATACATGTTTCTTCACTAATGTTTTGACTCTGAAGAGGGACCAGATTCTGTCATTAAGTTTTAAATCTAGGGAGAATTCTGCTTGTAACTTGTGTTACTAGTGGCTGTATGCTATTCTTTTCTGAAGCCTGTATGACTGAGATATTTTGCTTGCTGAGCTAGCCTCACTTCTCAAACATGTTTCCATTCTCTGTGTTAATTATTGAACACTGTTTCTTGGTACCAGCAGATGATACGGTCTTTTAAGGAATCCTTTTTTAACTGGCAGTGTTAATGTTGTGCACAAGAGCAGCAGCTTTCAAGTAAATGCATGAAGATGGTTTTGCAAATCGGAGTCCTAAAGTTCCATGCAGTTTTAGGGACTAAAACCAGTTCTTTCTTATTAAGGTGACCTCTCACTTGAGGCTGTTGGATCTTGGCACCGAGTAATTTTTACCATGTTATAATAACGGCTCTTGCAACTGAGAAATTCTTGACAGCGAACCGTGTATTTTTTAAGGTTTCAAGGAGAAACGCATCATAGAAGCACACTGTTTCCCATTAGATTTACACATCCCTCTTAACTGATGCTGGCTTTTCATCTGTTACCTTGTGAGGTTTTTTCAGGCAAAAAGAAGTGGAAAAACTGGTCTTATGATCTAAGTGTTGCATTAAGTGTTTCATTTAGGAAAATGAAGAGAATCTTTGTTTCCCTAAAATAAATGTTTTCCCCTTTTACCCTAGGAACAAGAAAGTCACAACAATAGCTTCAAAATGACAGGATTCGATTGTTAAAAATACAAAGTTTATAACATGCAGCACCCGATAGTCCCAAGTATCGGTAAAATTCCACAGTTAAATAGAACAAACAGTACTAAATGTATTTGAAACAGATCCTCTTCAGATATGCACACATACATACACATATGTATGCACACATACCTGCAAAAAGGAGACAAGTGCCTGCCTGGGAGAGGGATGCACCATTCTTATTGACAGAAGCTGGAAAGCCCTTTTTTTCAGAGCAGTTTTTCATTATTCCACTAATATTTGCCTAAATGTTAAAATTCCTGTGATGTTAGGAGTTGTGTCCACTGAAAGTCCTTTGCTAGCGTTTATTTTCTCTAAACCTCCAGGTCTTGGAGTCTGGTGATTGTATAAGCACCCAACATGCATTTTAAAAGGAAAATTTATTTTAAACTCCATACTGTGGGGAACTAAGGAGCTTGGAAACATGCAGCCTAAAAGTTCTTATGCCAGAAGAAAAAGGCCATGATTCTCAAAGTGACTGTTTGTATCACCTCATAATTTTCAGCTCTCACAATTTCTGAGGTGGTGCTTCATGTTTTTTGAATAAGCAAGGATGGCAATATTGCTTTTGACTGATTGTAATGATGAACTGGTGTGTGTGTCTGCGTATATAATTATATCTGTACGCACACATAATACCAGTAAACAAAATCCATAATATAACGATGGAGTGGAGTTACGTGAATAGTAGCTTTGGATTTGTTTTGCTATAAACAAAGCAGTTGTGAAAGATCAGACCATCGGTTCTTGAGGAGTGGCTTTCAATTGAAGTTTTGTGGAGATTGTTTTTAGCGTCAATTAGAACGAGAAAGTTAATGGCCAGTAACTGTTCTTTAAAGTCTAAACACTTGCAGGACCTACAACGAATGCACAGCCAACCTTTTTTCAGATGTAATCAGGCTCAACTTTATTGAAAAAAAATTTGCAACTAGCAACATTAATGCTGTATTTTTATTTTATTGTATTAATGCAAATGAGATGCTGACTTCTTTCTTTTATCTCCATGGCTTGTATCTATTATAGCTGTATCTTTGTCCTTTCTGTATCTTTTCTCCCTGTGTTCTGTAAACTGCTATCATCTAATGATACTGAGGCTCATTAAAGTTACTCATGATGCTAAAGAGACTGTGGAAGCATCCTTAGCTCGAGATGCCTACAGAAAAGCAAAACTAGCGAGTATATGGGAAAAACTAACCCACATCAATCGTTCCATTCCTGTTTTGGGAAACCTTTAATATTAGTAGGTCAAACAGGAAGAAAAATCTTACAGGAAGGACTGTGTACTGGAAAGAACAGGTTGTTTTTAATACATACACATCCCTACCTGACAAAGATAAAAAGCAATAAAGTTTTAAGGCGCTTTCTGGCTCTTCCTGCGTCTCTCTCAAAAGACTCATTTAATTGGAAAGCCTGTTGTGCTTGGTTTTATGCATGTATAAGGGAAAAGGAGCAATTTTGCACAAGGCCTAATATTCCAGCACAATATAATTGGAACTCTTTCTGGTTGCTTTTTAAGTCTCTATGTTCATATAAAATTAAGACCCACTTATCTTAAATTGTAGTAAATCTCATTCAGTATTGCTTTCATAACTTAAAAAATGCTGTTACATATTCCCAGAGCAGCTTTGCTGAAGTGATATTTGGTCTGTTGTGTGGAATCAGTGCAGAATTTCTATTGAAAAGAAGCAGCACACAGTTCTTGTTTTTAATGAAAAAAATAAATTATCTGGAATACCTTGATAACAAAGATTTTTTTCTATTGAAACTCTGCGTAGAGGAGATCGGAATGAAAACCTGCACATCGGTGCAGTTTGGTATGTGCAGACAGCAAGTCTGTTTCTGTCACTCATCGTTCACTTGGATGGAAGTAATCTTTTTTTGGTAGAAAGATTTTACTCTGAATTTTCCATATACAAATAATTTCATCTGAATTACACTGGGAATCACCAGCACAATTCATAAGGCCTGCAATTTTCTTTGTACATATAGGAAGAAGTCATTTACTTCCTGCAGCATGAGTGAACTTCACACACAAGAGCTGGATCTTTTCATGATGCTCAGTTTGTACCAAAAAAGCATAACCCCATGCTACCTGGTATATTGGTGTACCAAAAATAATTTTTAATGTGTTTTTCAGCCATGTTATAACATACATAAGCACAGTACGCGTAGCATGTGAAACATTAACATGTGAAAGGAGAAAGAAGCTAAGTAGTTGTATTGATCATCTGTAGCATTAAATGCTGAAAATATTAAAAGCTTTCTAGTGCTTTTGATTAGCTGTGTGGTCCCTGCTTGTATGTACGTGCTTTGTTAGGAAGTAGAGTAATATTTCTCATGCTTAGCACCTTTCTTCCAAGGATTTCCTACTAATGTTATGTACTCCTCAGAATAACCTCAGTGAAATAGAATATTTTTTCCCCATTTTACAGAAAAGCAAATTGAATCCAGGAGATTTTAGCTGTTTTCCTCAAGGTAAAACAGCACTTGCTCCTCATTCCCTGCTCGAGGTGCTAGATCACATTTTCACTATCAATCAGTACACTTCCAGGAGAGAAAGCCAGGCTGGAGGCTCAAGGCATCCACATGTCTGCTGCTGGGGTGAGAAGAGGGAGCAGCCCAGCTGGGGCACCAGGGAATCAGCCCTGGACGGGGCTGGAAAGACATTTTCATCCTTTCTGTGCAACTCCCTATGGCAAAGGAGGCAGCACCTTGCTTGTGTCCAGGAGCTCCCAAAAATGGGAGGACTCAGTCAGAGAAAGAGAGCTGTGTTGACTCAGTCAGAGAAAGAGAGCTGTGTTAACTCTGTTAACAAGCCAAGTGAGCTTTACTAGGCAGGAGTTTTAGGCAGAATAGTTTTAAGTCTTTTGCCTTTCTTAAATTATTTTTAGATGCATTTTTGGTCAGTTACTTTTCCCCTCGTATATTGTTCTACATTTCCTTCTCAGAGCTGGGATCTTGCTTTGTACTTATGAGAATATATAATGCATGGCCCTGAGAAATATGAAGAAACTGATTTAATTGTAGCTAAACAGGACATATGCATTTTTTCACCTTCACTGGTGCTTGGAAATCTCTGCTAATAGAGTTTGAGGCTCTAACTTTTGTAAGTCAGGTCCTAAAGGGTCTAAATCCTCACACGGGCATCTAAAGAAAGACCTGAATTTTCAAAAGCTTTTAGCACCAAGCAGTTCCCATGGACCTTCCTCAGGCCTCTCTCTTGTGTAAACTGGAATTGTAGAGCCTCAATCAAGGGCAGTGTTGTTTTTCTAAAGTGGAGATGTATGTATTGCCCCTAGAAGAAATATGCTGCAAGTAATAGCCTATGGATTCATTAAGGATTGTTTATGTTTATTTTCACACTGTATTACCTTTCAGGAATGGTCGTTTCAGCCATTATATTGACAGGAGCTCAGAATAAATCTTAGGTAATACAGGGCTAATCTGCCATACCTGGGAGACCACCTGCTACCCTCTCAAACAGAGGCCAGATCGTTTGGTGCTGAATCACCAGGTAGGGCTTTCTCCTCTGGAGCTGGGGACTTGGGATGCTCTCCCGTGGCTCCTTTTCATGTGGAAATTAATGCTTGCCTCTATTTCTGAATAGTAGGTTATTAGAGTTTGTATGCAAATTCCCAGGATGGGAATTTGTCTCTCTTTGATAATTGATATAATAATATATATTTTTAGTGGTCCAAAGTCCTTGAGCTTGATCCTTGTATGTGTAATTTATGTTTATTTCTTACTGTTATTAACTGTAATTTAGTTGTTGGCGCCTTTCATTGCCTTAGATTGAAGGGAGTGTCTCTATCCCATTGCCCCTCCATAAGCAATGCCCTTTTAGGGTTTCTTATCCTGTATCCTTGCCCAGACATTTCCTAGCCTGTCAAATACTGTCATTTTATTCCTTACAGATCATTCACAGTACGTCTCCTGTTGCACACACAAATAAGGAACAAATGCAATCAGGATGCATCATTGTTTAGCATAACAAATAAAAGCTGATCAGTGCAGATTTCCCTTAAAGTGTCTCTTAATATGTATTGTCAAAATGTCTGAAGATGTCTTTTACTCATAAGTGTTTAATTATTTGTGACAATTAAACTAATATTCAGAGCAGGGAAAAAATTAGGGTATTAAATATTTTCCCTTGTCAAAAGCTAACAAAACGGCACCTGACATAGCAAACTCCTTAAATTTCATATTTCAAGCATACTTTACAACTGAAAAAGCCCTTGAACAGAATTACGGGGCCCCATTTCACAGCCCTGGATTTTGTACTGAATTTGAGGAAACTGGATTTTTAAAACTAGCCCAAAATTTAAGGGGACATCATTAAAGCACATATCAGTAATGAGCAGCTGAATAGTTGATGACTGAAAAGGAGTTTCTATCAATTTTTAAGTCTGTGCTGAAATTTACAGTCAAGGGCCCCTCTGCCTACCTGAATTAGAGACTCAGACCTGGGTTGTATAGCCTCAGCCGGTTATTGTTTTACTTGTGCATGAGAGAAAAACAGCTCAAATAACACAGAGCAAGCCATCAACCTTATCTGTGTTCAGAATTATAGATTTACTTTGTTGGTTTTGTCTGATGATCCCTCTAGGCGAATCTGTTGTTTGAACTGGAGAGGCAACATGCTGTGGATGGGGCAGAGCAAGTAGCCAACATAGCTGCACAGGGCTCAGTGCTTTCACCTGCCTGGCAGCCTTTTAATGTGGTAAAAGCTCAGCTATGTGATAACAAAAAGGGTGAAAAATAACAGGAAAGATCTTGAAAAGAGCAAAAAGCCAGCAGAGGCCTTGAGAGCAGTGTTGTATGGATGCTGGAGCCCTGCATAGCCTGGACATGGCAGCAAAAACATCTGTGTTATGGGCGCAACAGTTCCTACAGTCCAGATTGTTTGGGGTTTTCTGTTGAGACGTTTGATTTCTACTGATTCTCATGCTTCCAGTTCTAAGCTGCTCCATTTCCACTGTCAAAATCTGTGTTTCCCTTCTTAAAACGTTCTTCCTGTAATTTAGGGTGGGATGTTATTTGGCAGAAAATTAGAAGACATACATCAGAGTTTATTTCAAAGCTGTGGGACCACTGTGCTTTCTGGCAGTGACGTGAACATTTCTGAGAGATGTCTTCTGCTTTCCCTGAGAAAATCCACCCAAATTTGTCTGACTTATAAACTCTAAAAGTTGAGTTGCCGAAGAATTTTTAGAAGGTGACACAGCATTCCCCAGTGTGCCATCCCCACCACGCATGCTCTGTTCTCAGTTCATCTTTTTCAATTACATTCCCTTAGAATACGTTTTAGCTGGGGATAAGTAGGACAATTGCTTTCCCTGCTGCAGGGACACCGATGGGTCTGAGCAGTCGAAGGAGAATGAGGAAATGGTCTGTGTTGTGTGTTCAGCTGGCGCCCAGGCCCTGAGATGGGAAGCAGGGAAACGTAGGAAGCAGAGCATGGACAAGCAGGAGTAAAGACAGGAGCAAAGAGCATAAACTTAACAAATATCTGTAGAAAATGGGGGTAAAAATGTATAATTGACTCTTTTGCCTGGTCAGAGTAGAGCATGATATTCAGTATTAGCTCTTGCAGTGAATTCATCCAGCAGTTTCTGTCTAGATTAAGACCTTTGTGAAAATAAGCACGGTTCCACGTGTGCGGTTCCAGGCTTTCCTCTGCTTGCTTTTGGAAAGCCTGGCCGGGCCCTGGCTTCACGGCAGGGCAGGGATGGTTGTGTGCAGGAAGTTAACTTGCCTCAGCTGGGAAGAAAGGTGCTATGTGCATCTGCGGGTGTGTGGTGGGACTGGGGAGTGTGAGGAGCCGCTGGCTGAGGGTGTGCTGAGGTGGCCGCTGAGGCCTGGGGCCCTTTTGTGTGGAGAAAGGACAAAAACACACCTAAACTTTGACAGAGCTGTGCCCCCCGTGTGTTAAATGGTGGTGGTGATGTCTCAAACCTGAGGAATTGTGCAGGCAATCCAGGGAGGAACCGTCGAAACAAGGAAAATCCTGATCCCCTGCTAGGAGTCTGGAGGAGATGTGAGCAGCGAGGGTCAGGGCCGCACCTTGACTGGCGAGAGCTAAACAGATGTATTGAAGAGTTCAGGCAGCACATTGAGAGGTTTGTAGAAACCATACACAATCTATACTAATAATAATATATATGGGGCAGTTGCATATTGTTGTGTTGTGCTGCAGGAGCTGCCTGTTCAGTGACTGAGCTGGCACAGGGCCGGTGAGTGCCCACTGCCTCAGGTAGGCTGGAACAAAGTGTGGAAGTTGCTGGCAGTTAAGTAGGTGTCATACAAAAGCAAGCAGCTCAGGAGAAAATACAAAGAATAATGCCAGGAGTTTCAACCACAGATATGTGTTTAGATAAAAAGAGCCTGTTAGCCTAAGATCTCATGCTGCAACATGCAAATTGCGAAGGGCTGAGCCCTGTGTCGCTGTGTAACTGCCATTTACTTCAGCAGGCACTGGGCCCTTGCAACTCTGACTTAGATTTTCACTTGGGGCAGGGGAGTTTATTTTATTTTATTTTATTTTGTGTTA